>SDVV010000145.1:0-38746 GCA_016164225.1 Gammarus roeselii | reverse complement strand
CCTCCCCTCTCAACACCCGCACATCCAACAGCCTCTTCACCACTCTCCTCGATATCAGCACAAAATCCATCAGTGCTCTCTCCACCATTGCACCATGGGCCATCCTCACCCATGTGTACTTGTGAATATCTCGCTTCTTAAACAGACTGTTTCCGACCACCAGCTCCTGCTCCATACACAGACCTATCAGGTTTTCTCCACTGTCATTTCTACCGGGGACGCCATACCTTCCTATGACATTCTCCACCATTTCATCTCCAACTCTCGCATTAAGGTCACCCAGTACAACTACATTGAAATGACCTCTGGAAACGTAGGACGGTTAAATATATCAGATAGAATATTATGCAGTTAGCGCTCTATCCATCATGTGCAGCGGTCAAGTTAACTATTTATTACGATATCTTGTATTGTTGAAATATAATGAAACCTTCTCACGCATGATTTCCGAAGCAGTTAGACACCGGCTGAGTGGTCGAAAACTAGTTCCTACCAATCAGATTAGGGTGACAAGGCTCTCTAGTGCACTAGAGTCAATGCCCTTCCGGCACCGGACAGCATCCTGCTCACTAGATTAGCCATCAGAATATCCAGGACAACCAAGACAAAGAACTAAATCCCATACCACAACCTCATGATCCCATAATTAGGGAGAGCAACCAATCTCAGCAATACTGATTAATGATACCCACTTGGATAATGAACAAAACGCTGTAAAATTAAAAAACAATGCGTCATCACAGCACCTATCCTGGTAAGGTATTGTTGAGACGTGTTCCTCCCTGTTGGAATTAGCTACCCTCGTCTGCTACACATTAAATACATTAAAACTATCAGGCACCAAAGTTAATCTGGAATAACGTGTCGGCTAACTCCATCCAAGAGTAGTATAAAAATAGTCTGAGACAATCTCCTTAGTGATAAAAGATACAATGCTCTCTATAGTCTAAGAGAGGAGTCCAATGATTTCAGCGATCAGTCCTGTAGTATTGGGCCTAGAGTGGACTACTGGTTGATTGATTTGCATCCGAGCCGGCTAAATGAGGCGCTCTTCTGGTGGCGGCTTCATCATGGCGTCCATCTCTACGCGGGGACTATAGAATTCCTGTCTACTGGGGGAGTAGGTGCCTCGCGTTGCTCTCTTCTTCTTGGCCATCATAAGGAAGATGACCAGCCCTACGATAGCACAGATAATCATGACAGTAACCAGCGCAGCGATCAGGATGATGAGCGCTGTGCCAGACAGGGCAGAAAGCGTCTGGTCACAGGTAGCACCATCCCAGCCCTCTTGGCACTCGCAGAAAGCTCGTGTCTTGTTGAGGTGGTCCGGAAGCTGCTCATCGCACTGCGCCACGCACCGTCCGCCATTGTCACAGCTCCATTCCTCGCAAGGGTCGTCCAGCGTACAAGACTGGCCGCACTTCCCTTCAGGACAGAGACACAGGTACGAGCCCTGGAGGTTCTCGCAGGTGCTCTCGCTTTGGCAGGGGTTCAGGGCGCACTCATCGATGTCAACGTCGCAGTATTCACCCTGCCAACCACTTGTACAGTTGCATTCATAGCCGAGGTGTTTGTCAATGCAGGTCGCCCCGTTGTTGCAAGGAGATGATAGGCACTCATCCACTTCCTGGTCACAGTGTACTCCCATGTAGCCAGGCTTGCAGTCGCAACTCCAGCCTGGAGGCTGGAAAGAGAGGCGGCAGGCACCCCTGTGACAGTTCACATTTTCCAGCTCGCAGTGGTCGACGATGATGTCGCAGTTGTATCCACCGTAGCCGAACAGACAGCTACAAGTATAGTTGTCCGCCTGACGGTGAAGCTGACTGAGATAACTGACGTACTGATCCTGACAGGTGGCATTGTTCTGGCATTTCCTGCTCTGGCAGTTGTTGATTTTGAGGTCAGCGCACGTGTCACCGATGTACTCCTCGGTGCAGGCGCATGTGAACGTCGCGATGGCATCCGTGCATGTGCCGCCGTTTTGGCACGGACTCGGGTCACACTCATTGATCTCTGTCTGGCACCGGTTCCCTTCGTAACCAGGCATGCAATCGCACGTGTACTCGTCGACGCCGTCCCTGCAGAAGGCGTCGTTCTGGCAAAGGTTCCCGATGCAGTCGTCGATGTTCACCTCGCAACGATCGCCCTCGAAGCCGCTAGGACAGGAGCACGTAAAATTCGAGTCGGGTTGGAGGCAGCTGCCGCCATGCTCGCACTCGTGCTCAAAGCACACTCGGCATCCAAGCTCAGGGAACGAGGAGCCAGTGAGAACGAACTTGTTGGCAGCGGTGTCTTCAGAGAGCCGGTCAGGAGAGAAGGCTGGCAAGAGGACATCCTGTACCCTCACCTCACCCACGCAACCACGGAAGTAGGGGGACACTGAGGACAGCAGCGACACCGGGTCTGGTGAGGAAGTGTCAACGTAATCTTCTTGTATGAGATTATAGCCGGGAATCAAGTTTTGACCTCTACCAAGACGAATAATGCCAGAAAGTGCAATGGTGGTGAAGTCGACGATGACAGGGTTCGATGCCGCCTCGCTGGCCAGGCTCACGTTGTCCAGTGATACAGTCAGTCCAGCGTCAGCATCCAGTGTGATGTTGAGCGTGTGCCAGTCACCGTCCAACGCAAGCGGTGACGCATACATCACCGTCAGCTCCTGTGACTGATGGGTCTGACTCACAAGGATGACGCTGCTACCTCCGCTGACGAGAGTCAGCAGTACAGCGACGCTCGACAGTTCCAACTCGGCCCATAGCAAGGCACCTCCGGCCTGAGGAAGATAGATTACTTTAGATTAGAGTGACCAGAGTGACTGGTGCAACAGAGTCCAAGTTTTGATGATGTGAGACAAGGTATCTGTTACGCTAGGTACAATGACCTTCATGGAGGAACAGTAGCAGAGTTCTTATTATTTATCATTTTATCTGTGACAAATGCTGGGGTTACCAGCCCTGGAATAAGGATTCTTTGAATGCTTAAAAACACCGTATAAGCTTTTTACCGACTGATAACTTGGACCAAAAAGAATATATTTTCTATGAGCAAATTATTGCGCTTTTTGGACCTAATAAGTAAATCATTAGCTGATAACTCAGAAACTCTGTATGGGCCTTGATAATCTTTTGCGTATCAGTGACACTTGCTTGGGAGCGGTAGGCCACAGAAAGCTCGTTGATGACGGAGGGCAGCTGCTGCAGGGAGGCCCTGTACTCGAGACTCGAGTTGACGCCGTTCATGGTGTGGTCGGCAAGACATTCAAAGCCATCAAGCAGGTTACGACAGGTCGAGTTGTCGGGGCAGTCGTGTCGGGCGCAGTACTCCAGCTCGTCGCACGCTTTACCTTTGAAGCCGAACGTGCACCCGCAACTGTATCAAATGAGAGGAGGCGTTACGGGGTGAAACTGACACACACACACACACACACGAACAAAATTTCATAAATTAAGGATTTAGAAGAATACACGCTTCCATCACTAGCCAAAATATGCTAAATAAACTAGATTCTAAACAATACGATACATACAGTAAGTTCTTCATATCAGATGTGTAAGCGATAGTTTCCTTCCTTCAAGATATTTACCCGGGGAGCCAGTAATGACCTGAAAAGGTCATTACTGGCTCCCCAGCTCACCTGAAATCGTTCCAGGTGACGGAGCAGGTGGCGCCGTTGTGGCAGGGGTTGGAGTTACAGGCGGCATCTGACACGGTACCCTCAAGCACGTTATGCAGGATGGTGTTGTTGAGGCTAGTGCCAGGAAGGCCTACCCGCTCGCCTTGCACAGGCCGCAGCAGGAACGGCTGCACAAGCCGCGTGCTTGATCCATTGCTCAGCTGAGAGAGGGGGCGTGATAGATGGTGAGCAACTGCAGCAAATGAACGGCAAGTATCCGGTTACTATTAGAGCCGTTTAGAAGTTAATCCTGACATCAGGATTATTTGTCTGTATATGACTAACTGATACAGATGCATGCGCAAGGCCAATATCCCAGTGAGGGGTTGGCCGACGGCACGACGTCCCTCAAGCACCTCCCATGCACTCACACACTTATTAAAACTAAGCTCTTTTGCAATAAAGCGTCCGGCCAGGACCCCACAAAACACAATTCGGGCAAAGAGGGAGGTCCGAGATCAGAGTCAGCAGCAGAGCCGGACAGCTTTCATTGCCGGGCCTTCCTCCGCCAACATTCACTTCATTCCAGACAGACAAAATGGATAAATCTAGCTCAGGATCATTACATTAGGATCTCTGAGAATGTAAAAACACCTTTTTTAGTGACGCTTCATCGCCCATTGCCAGTTTATATCAATTAACAAGAAGAATCATAACATCAAAACGACGAAGGTTAACTTACTCTGATATCCTGAATGACGCCTTTAAAGTGAACCGGAGAAGCGGGTGTTGGGGCCACTTGCAAAATGCTAGGGTTACTAGCCCCGGAAGAAGGTACGGTGCTCGAAGGTGGGAAGAGCGCTGATGTGGATGAAGATGGAAATACGGACGAAGAAAAACCAAAAGGAAGAGGCGAAGAAGATTCAAAGAATCCAGCCGGCAGAGATGCAGATTCCGAGCCTTCATCAGGAGGGCTGGTCTGCGTCCCGAACAAATCAGAGTCTGGTCTGTCTGATGACGGAGGCAGATGGAGGCCGGTAGAGCCAAAGCTGTTGTCGAAGGCGGGGCTGCTGTTACTGGAGAATACACTCAAGTTATTCCCATTACCGCTACCACCACCTTGGAAACCAGTACTAGCAAAAAAGCCATTGGTGGGGCTAGGGTTGAAGCTGGAGTTGGGTTCGAATTCGTTCGTAGGGCGGGGGTGGAAGCTGGAGGTGGGTTCGAACTGGTTCGTAGGGCGGGGGTGGAAGCTGGAGGTAGGGTCAAACTCGTTCGTGGGGCGGGGGTTGATGTTAGTGCTGGCATCTCGGCTAAGGCTGTTGTCTGCTGTGGCGTCGTCGTTGTCGTTCCTTGTACCGAGCTGCCGTCTGACGCGAAACAGGGGCGCCACAGCAAGGAAGGAGGGAGGCAGGTTGGTCAGGGGGAGGCCACCGAGATACATCACTTCAGAGACAAAATCTCCGGCGATTGTCAAAGTGTCGTTCAACTGAAGAACATCGTCGATGAAGACTGAAAGCTGCTCATCGCTTCTCTTCACCTATAAAAGAATAGAAGCAAACAATAGTTCAAGATTAGCTCAGAGAAACCAAATGGATAAAGAAAGCTGGTAGTTGAATACAAAACAGCGGTCATTTGTATTCTTAGGAATGATAATACTTACACCTCACCATGAAAAAGAGATCTCGAAACAAAATTACTTATAGCAAGTAACGACACCCGGGCACTTGTTCCCGAGACCGAAAGCAGCGAGGCGACCACCACTTGCATGTGCACAGTGTCACCCTAAGGAACCAGATTAGACACCAGGTCGCCACATATTGTGAACTTTTCCACCAAAAACTTGACTGAGTTAACAATTGTGACAAATCAGATACATTTCATGACGATTTTTTTCGCTGCTTAATACAAAATGAGAGCATACAAATTGTCGTTGAAAAAGTACAGTAAACATTGTAATGCGTTCAATCATTAACTTGTTCAAAATTTACTTTTAATCGCATCAAAGAATGCAGATCACGTACAGATAAAATTTATTTGAACAGAAACAAAAATTAGAAGAACATTGATAACGATGACCATTTTTAAAGGCTTCAAACCTGTAACCGCCATTGTCTTAATTTTTCTACTGCCTGGGCAATAAAAGAGCACTGCCAACACAAAAACGCTGAAGTACCATTCGCAATCGAGTCCAATTCATTCAGTGCCTAAACTTTAATCTCGACACTCCAGGCCGCACCTGCAGGAGGTGAGGGTGTCCGTCATGCAGCTGCGGCCCCCCGACGGAGAAAGTCTCCTCGGCCCCCGCGAGCATGACACGCACCATAGCCCGCCCCTCCAGGAGCGAGCACAGCACGTAGCTACCGCCTGGAGGAGAACACATATTAGGTTAGGTTAGAATGAACGAGGTTACTGTCACAGCAAGAACACTCCTTAGTGCAAGACATGTTGCTGCCGCCGAGGAGGTGTAGATTAGATACGAGAGACCAAGGTAACTTGCGTAGATGAGTTTAGGTCCTCAGAGCACATCAAATAGCTGCTGCATTGCTCTATGTTTTATGTTTAAAATGTGTTTGTAAGTAATTATATATTAAAAAAATGTTTCATTAATATTTGTATCTTATCCGTTCAATTTAAGTAATTCAATCATCCAAGCTGATAAAGGAGTTGTTCACAGCCTTCCACAAAGTTATGCACTGCAATTAGTTGAAACTAGTCAGCTAAGACATACAGTTTAGATTTGGCACGAATTTAAAATTTCTAGACATACTATGCAAATATTTCAAGACAACAAATTTAAGGAAGATCCTAACCCGATTTCATTACAATATCTTACTGAATAGTGAGAATAAGACTCTGGATGATGGGCCTTGGAGTGTTCAGCTTCCTAGTTGCATGGAACTCACCTCGAGTGAGGTAACTAACGATGATGAAAACAACCCGTTTTACGGGATGAAAAAGTACACCCTCTAGGGTAATGTGTTCGATTCTCACTTGTATCGTTAATGAGTCCCTCTATAGACGTGATGAAAAAGATATCCTTTAGGGTAATGTTTTCTGTTCTCACTTGTATCGTTGATGTGAGTCCCTATATAGAAGACAACGCCTTCAGGCTGCCTGGTTCGCACGAGCAGCGACACGTCCAAGTGTGTTCTGAAGGTGAGCAGGTCAGTGGCAGGGATGCCAACCGTCACCAGCGAGTCACGCACTGCCTCGTTGCCAAATGTCGCTGCAGTGAAACCTGAAGGTTGAGTGCGACGGAGGAGAGAGATTAGATTATAAGGAATTTAAAATACAAAGAGCCAATCCTGCTTATCCTTTAAAAGTAAGAAAACATACCGGAGTAATCCTCGGAAGGGACTCACCTTGAGTAACCTTTCTATGTCACACTAGCAACTAGGTTTGTGAACAGCCCAGTTGCCAGGAACTTGTGGTGAGAAGGGATGGGAACCACTGGGAAGATCAGGTACTACTCTTATTGGCATTAAAGCTATAACTTGCACCGTCGAACACGGGTTTTCATTTCAAATATTCAACAAATTTACTACAACAATTATACAAACATTTTGAAGCAACTGAATGAGCACACAAAAATTTAACGTCACAGTGCATTTCCATCGAACGACAGATTCGATGAGAATTCATAATTCTAAATTGAGAAATAAATTTCCTTATATAAAATTGTTTATATTTTTTGCTAATTTTTAATAAATATAAGAAACGCATGAACATGGTTTGATTTTGATTTGAAAAAAATAAAAAAGTAAAATAATTTTAAAGATATTATTCATTCATCTATACAAGGTCAACATAAGTATGAATCAATTAGATAAGGCAAGTACGTGGCAATAGTAGAGGGATTGCTCAGTAATAGTTTATCTCGTATGCACAAAAGACATTGTGAGAAACACAATTAAAACATAAGTACAAGAGGATCATAGATTTGCGTGGTGAAGCTATTTACAATCTCGGTAGTCAAATCCTGATGCTCGTACAGACATTTATCAAGCGCGCTAAATGTGAATGTCACTACACCACTTTAAGAGCACCAAGCCCGCCTTTAGTATACATCTATGTTGAGAATACGAACTAATTTATGTTCGTAGCTATCTGTTAGATCTTGACATTTACCTCTTCATCTACAAGCAACAAACACAGAAGCAGAATTTAAAGAGACTCAAAACCAACATTAGGCGACGGGTATAGTGTAATCATTTACGGTAAGGGTGGATGTTTCGAGAATTATCTGATGTCAATTATTTCCGCAATTGAACATTTCCCTTCAGAAAGTTCGGTTTGACGAAAATGAGCTGTTGATAGGTAAACTTGAAATTTAACAAAGCAAAATAACTTTAGGTGCAAAGCAATCACATCTATAAATCGAAGGTTATGTTCTTCGGTCAATGTAAGTGGCGAATCACATCTATATTTAAAAGGTTATGTTACTTTTGCGATTTATATCGAAACATATTCCATATAAATGGCATAAACATATACAGAAGATGTATTTTAAGTTGACATGACACCGATCATTAACAAAACTTAGCAGGACACGATACAATATTTAATGAGGCTAGCAAAGTACTGTACATAGAGGGCAAATTATTCCCAATAAACTAAAGAATAGGACAGGGTATGAATATTTTCAATTGGAAAAGTAAGTGGAGGCGTGAACAAAAGTACAACAAGTAACAGAAGTTAGTATCTTCAGCGTATTTGAAGTAACCATTATAAACCGAGGTTTCTAACCCACGTACAGTAGAATGGCTCCACAGAGGTCTCCGGATGTTGTCCGAAGAAGTAGGAAAGAGAACGAACTACTTTATAAATTAAAATTTCACTTTTTGGCATCAATGATCATTTCTTATGTTAGTATTATTCGACACGTATTTTCAAATTATTTGAAACTAGTAGTAGTAGTAGTAGTTTCTCCTGTTTTTCACCGGAGCTCCAACGATTTGAAACTAGATCCCAGATTATATTACCACATCTTAATTCAAATATAAAAATCAAATTAGACGCATTAAATCAGTAAGTAACAAAGTTGAAAGATGCAACTGATGGTAATATAATAAATGACATGTTGAACAATATTGACGATCTTGCCAATCCTGTTTGAGAGTCAGAACATTTTATTGACTATATTAAAGAAACCGTGATTTCTAGCGCGAGTCTCTGGCCATCTCGCGACGAACGTCAAATCAATAGGGGTCACAAACACACACACGCACACACGAACGAGGTGGTCCGACTTACTGAGCTGGCAGGTGTCCCCGAGGTAGGGGCGGCGGCACTGGCACTGGAATGTGTTCCACAGGTCAAGGCAGCGACCAGTGTTGTGGCAAGGGGACGGGGTGCACTGCTCCTCTCGTGGGCAGCCCTCCACGATGCCCACCTGAAGGACACACACGATGTCAAGTTCAGAGTAGAGTTTTTAAGGCTTCCAGCGAAACAGAGTCAATGTATTCATCATACCCTGCATCTAGAAATACTAAAACAGGATACATAAAAATCGATAGATTAGTGACCAGGAATTTTAACGTAGTTGAGCCACGTCAAAGTTGGTAATGATGATAAGCAAGGAAAATGTAGCCATATTTTCCAAAAGAGGGAGTTCTACTATGACAAATTATTTTTGACATCGTTCAACATCAAAGACATATCATTGCATCCATATGTCATCACTCAGATCCATCGGGATCTTGGACATTCGAAAAGATTACACAGCTGCCACGCGTGTGTAACGCGCAACTGCAGTTTCCAACAATCGATCCAAAATGCAAAACCGGTAGAATAGTTCAAACTCTGTGACATACACGAGTCATTGCATCTTTAGCTGAAAGTGTTCCAGGGAGGGCACGAATAGTTAAAAAGGGATGCCAGCACATCTATTAGACGTCACGAGAGGTTCCTTGAATATGTTCTACCGTCGCATTGGTCGAGGGCGATAACATCGCGAGAAAATTCTTGGACGACCAATTCACTGCATCGCTACTTCGTCTTGGACGAATGACGACCAATTCACGGCATTGCTACTTCGTCTTGAACGAATGACGACCAATTCACTGCATTGCTACTTCGTCTTGGACGAATGACGACCAAATCACTGCATTGCTACTTTGTCTTTTACGAATGAATAACAACTCACTGCATAGCTACTTCGTCTTGGACGAATAACTAACAACTCACTGCAATGCTACTTCGTCTTGGACGAATGACAGGTTAAGTTAATAATGTCGGTCTGAACAGTTAGACGAGTTTGCAATAAATGAATACCAAGGGCAAGTTTCATCAAATGTGAGTGAACATCGTTCATATATTTCCCTTAACAATGTGGATTGAATTATTTGTGAATGATTACGAGTAGAAAAAATTACCAATAGATTATTGTCACGAGAGGCATTAACGTACAATAGACAAGATTAGATTAGATTAGAGTGACGAGGCTTTCTAGCGCGCTGGAGTCATCATCATTCTGGCGCCGAATGCCAAACCAGCAAACAGTGCTGCATCAAGTTGGTCTTCGTTTTTCTTCTATTTCAATGTTCAAGTTAAGGCTTACTACTGCGCAAAGTCAAAGTCCTTTACGCGGCGAACGTCTATGGTATGTACGGGTGCCACAGGAGGCACAAGAACTCCTAAGGTGCTGAGACCATATGGTCTCAGCACTCCCCGGATGGCAGTAAAGAGGAATAAAACACTACCTACCCTGCTTCAGAGCCCCAAGGATCCGCAGTAGTCCTTAAGGTGCGGGCTACGCGCTCCAACACCTGCTGAGGGGGAAGATGAAGAAGAGACAGAAAACGGGGATCCCACGCATGAGATCTACACTAGGTGTAAAGAATTTTACGCATGAGAACAGCAAGAATGGAAAGAAGAAGGAATAGTCGTAGAAAAAAGTTGCATGAAAGAAAAAGCGCAACTTGGCTGTTATTTGACACCCGAAAGGAGAATAGTTAGAACCGGTATGTGAATGTTTGAGTGTATGTGTGTGTGTGTGTGTGTCTGTGTGTGCATGCGTGTGTATGTATGTATGTGTGCGTGTTTGTGTGCAGTGACTATTAGGAGAGTTGTTAAGAAGGAGTCTGAGACAAGTTTAAGGAAATTTGAACTAAACATAAGATGCAAATGAGGTAAATAAAAAGTCAAGCAAATCAGGATAGGGGAGAAAAGGAGAGATAGTAAAGGGTGAAGATGAGGGCAGTCTGAAATGAAATAAGGGTGTTCGCCCCCCCGCCCCCCCGGTTGGGCTGTGACTCCGTGCGGCCCCTGAACCTAAGCGATGCCTAGGGCGGGGGGGGGTACAATAGAGAAACAAAGGTGAACAACGCGGGCAGCCAACCTTTTTCTGCTGTGGCAGGTAGGAGGGCACTAGCGGCTCTCCGTTGATGATGGCGTCTTGCATGCAGCCCGTGAAGAACGGGTTGCCCTTAGAGAGAACCTTCAGAGTAGGGGTAGCGCCTCCTGGGGGACAACAACGATAGTACATTAATTGCTAATATGAAATAATGTATTTTAAATAATCTGCCAACCTCATAAGGAAAATATCATTAGGAACATATGATAGAATATTGACGTTTTCCGTGACTAATTAATGTCAAACTGCTGAAAAAATAATTATCACCTAATCAAGTATATCGGATGATGAGTCCTAAAATGTTGCTCAAGTGGAAGTGAAAAATACTGCATAAGTATGAAGAAACCAACGACATGCACGTACCCAGCACGGTAGTGGTGAAGGCGGTGTGGTTGTCCACGGGCGTGATAGGCTGCACAAACACATCCTGTCCGCCCGCTAGAAGGGCGTGGGTGTCGTTCACCATAAGCTGCACGCGCTGCCACTCCCCCGTGTTAAGGTCACGACCAGCGAACACGCCTTCGTACCTAAAGAGATGAGAGTATTAGTAACCGGGGGTTGAAAGATTGGAGTCACCACGGCTACTCGATCTAATTACAGTGTCCAGAGTTTTTAGATCAGAGTGACACAGGTAGGTTTACAAGATTAGATCAAAGTGACCACCAGCTGACAGACTTTAGAGCGAGCGCACTCACTCGTTGAGGATGGAAGAGTGCAGGTTGAGTCGACCGTCGTGCATCTCGAGGATGAAGTACGTCTCGCCCTGACCCACTGCCAGAGTGCCGGAAGACAGGGTCGTCCGGAACCAGAACTCCAACGAATAGCCTGCAGGTCATCAAACACCAAGATAAAAGGTACTCCAGCTGAGGTCCTCAATATCATATGGAGAATACATATATATTTTCAGCTGAATGGATGAGATGGTAAACAAACATCGATTACTTATTAGCTCAACAAATATTTACCACTTGCATAAATTTTTGGGTGCAGGACGTTGGGGATGGAACCAAAGAGAGGGCTGTATGAGGGGTGTCGTTGTCCCAACTGTGCTGTACGGAGCCGAGACTTGAGGGGTGAGAGCAGAGGAGAGAAGAAGGTTGAATGTTTTCGAGATGAAATGTTTGAGGAGCATGGCTGGAGTGTCGCTGAGAGACAGGTTCACTAACGACGTGGTTCGAATCAGAAGGCGGATGGTGAAGAAGTTAGAGGACAGAGTTGATTCGCGTGTTCTGAGATGGTTCGGGCACGTGGTGAGGATGGATGAGGGGAGATTGGTTAAAAGGGTGTGGAAAGCAGAGGCGAGTGGACGTAGGCCTAGAGGGAGACCGAAGTTTAGGCGGATGGATGGTTTTGATTTGATCCTCGGTTCCACCAGAGCCTCAATGCGAGTCATAATGGGCTCCCCCGTGGGGCTCGATGATCATGGATTCCAGTAGGCTCATATGCCTCAGTGTGCGAGAAAAACACGCTTTTAAATTATAGAAAATGTTGAAAATTTTAGCAATGTCAGACGCACGCAGGTGACAGACACAGACACTAGGTCGAAATCCCCCAGCAAGGGGGGTGGCCGACGGCAAGGCACACCTCACACTCTCATACACTCACACTCGCACACCTTAGCCCTTTTGCACAAAAGGATCCGGCCGGTGACCCCACAACACACCCTCCGGGTCATACGTGCGGTTCGAGGTCAGTGTCGGCAGCAGGGCCCGACAGCGTGACTGGTTTACCCCTGCCGCGTCATGATGACCGGGCCCCCCAGCCCACGACCATCCCATCTCCCAACGATATGCCTAGGGCGGGAAAGCACATCAGGGCAGCGTCAAACTTCATCCATTCACGATCATTCTTCACTCACGCCTATCCAGTGCACGCTCTCTCGCAATTTCCACACTCACGTCTCTCATTCCTAACGCTTGCTTCCCACCATCCATCCACCCAACTTCGGTCTCCCTCTAGGACTACGTCCACTCGCCTCTGACTTCAACACCTTTTTCACGAATCTCCCTTCATCCATCCTCACCATGTGCTTGAACCATCTCAGAACACGCGAATCGACTCTGTTCTCCAACTTCTTCACCATCCCCGTTCTGATGCGAACCACGTCGTTAGTGAACCTGTTTCTCAGCGACACTCCAGCCACACTTCTCAAACATTTCATCTCGAAAACATTCAACCTTGTTCTCTCCTCTGCTCTCACCTCCAAGTCTCAGCTCCGTACAGCACAGTTGGCACAACGACACCATCACACAGCCCCCTCTTTACTTCAATCCCCAACGTCCTGCAGCTCATTACGCTATTCAGTGCACCCAACACTTTACACCCCTCCTTCACTCGCGACTTAACCTCAGTTTCCATTAATTATTTCTTCTCCACATGGGAGCCCAGATACTTGAAACACAACTTCTTTCAACAACTCTCCATTAAGGAGGACACTAATTCTGCTTGCATCGACAGTCCTCTAGCATCTCATTACTTTACTTTTACCCACGTTCACTCGAAGCTTCCTGCTCTCATACACTCTACCAAACTCAGACACTAGCCTACATAGCTTCTCCTCCGAATCCGCAACCAGGGCCGTATCATCAGCAAATAGCAACTGGCTCAGCTGCCATCTCCATGACCACTCCATCCATATAGATATTGAAAAGCCAGGGAGGCATTACGCAGCCTTGTCTCAGTCCCACTTTCACAGAGAATCAATCACTCACGTCGCTTCCCCCTCTAACACATGCTCGGCTGCCAACATAGAAACTGTAGAGGTCCTTGATTGACCCTACATTATTTTTAATAACACTAAACGCATTATAGGTGCATCACAGGCCTATTACGATTAGGCAATCACATATTTTGATATTGTTGCATATCTCTGTAGGTAGTAAACAACATTTCGTTCAGCTAGCAAACAGCTTACAATTATAATTGCAGCGCAACAAATATTTATAGCCAAATAAATTTTTTATATCAAGCACTAAAAGCCATGGAACATGAATCAGAGGGAATAAATGATTCAGAGAAATATTCTGACAAAACTGGCAACAAGCGCAGCGCGCTTTGTTTGGAGACTCTTCCATTTGGCGCCGCAGATCAGCTTGGTTTTTCTAGACTCGTGCAGATCAGCTTGGTTTTTCTAGTCACGTGCAGCCTCAACAAAGTGCAAAACAACAAATAACCTTAGACCAGGCATCCCTGACAACCAGAAGAAGCCTTTCACCCACGGGCAAGATTGAACCAATTGAACCAAGACTGGCCCAACTTTGAAGTCTGGATCCGGGACCGAATTTTCCCCAATTGGATCCATTGACGCCACCAAGATTTCCTGCTGGCTTTTATCTCTACCTATTCTTCTTTCCCCTTCTATATTATTCCAGCACAGCCTGAAGATAAGTCCAAGGGAATAATCGTCACAGAAAACTTTAGTGTCTCTTATTGTCCCTGGCTGTTCATTGGTGCTGGATCATACACCTACCTTCTTAAATTAATTGGAGTCATAATAATAATAAGGCCTTGATAAAGGAAGCCTAACTTAGCATTCTTTTTGCTCACTTGAGCTCATACAGTAATTAATCACCTGATTGCTCATTATTCAATTATTAACCAAATCACCAAACTGGCTTCATACTTTAATTAATTATATTATTATATTATTATCAAGCAAAACACCTAAAAAACTCTGGACCGCTTTCAACAAATGTCCGCCCACTACATACAAACGCAATACCCTCCACAGCGCTTCCCTGTCAATCCTGTCGAATGCCTTCTCCAGATCCATAAAAGCCCAGAACACGAATTTCCCCTTTACAAGGTACTTCTCACATACCTGTCTCACTGCAAAAATCTGATCGGCGCACCCTCTACCAATCCTAAAACCACACTGTTCCTCTCCAATTGCGAAGTCCGTACAGTCTCTAATCCTTTTGATCAGCTTTCTCCCGTACAACTTCCAACCACACTTAACAGACTGATACCTCTCGAGTTGCGCAGGTGCGCATAAGAATAACACGTAGACGAAACGGACCTTCGCTTCCAATCATTTAGAACTTCAAGAGTAATATGTACGCACGCTAGTGCTTACAGGTAGCATCGTCGAGACTGGTACAAGGTTCACGGCTACACGGACAAAGTCAGCTCAGACAGCCACGCAACACAACGTTTACAGCTACGCGGTCTAGTTAAGTAGAGGTACAATTTATTTATTCAGGTTAGATAAAGATTCAGACAAGACAACATAGGCCGCCTCACGATCCAGGTCGACCACAGTACACTTCATTTAGTCAGGTAAGACTCAAATGGAACGAATCCTTGCCTCCAATTATTTAGAACTTCAAGAGTGATATGTACGCACGCTAGTGCGTACAGGTAGCATCGTCGAGACTGGTACAAGGTTCACGGCTACACGGACAAAGTCAGCTCCGACAGCAACGCAACACAATGTTTACAGCTACGCGGTCTAGTTGAGTAGAGGTACAATTTATTTATTCAGGTAAGATAAAGATTCAGACAAAACGAATTCCCGCCTCCAACCACTTAGAACTCGAAGAGTAATATGCACGCGGGACAGAGCGCACAGATAATATCGTCAAAATCGGTACAAGGTCTATGGCTTAACAGATAACACAAACTCCAACCGCAACGCGTCACATTGTTTTATAGCTACGCAGTCCAGGTCAACCCCAGAAACTACATATGGTCCGTGCACGCGTGAGCGAGCACAGACTGAAGAAAAAATACCCATTCACAAAATCACGTACACAAACTCCCACACAAATACACCAGCATTAAATACATGACAAAATTGTGGATCGTGAGGAAGAAAGTAAGGGCATGCTCGTCACGGGCAGAAAAACTGCTCGGATTATTGATTTCGCACTCATTGTTTAAGGGAATAGGGTGGGGAGGGCAGAGGTCCCTTAGGTTCCAATTGAGCCCAACGAATATCGGAAGGCAACCCAAGTCCCCCAGATCTTCACGAGCTCCCCGGGTTCCCCGAGACCCCTCGTCTCACCTCATCTCGGCTTGTCTCGAATCATTTCGGCCAGTATCGGCTCGTCGCGACCAACTCGACTCGCCTCAACATGTTTCAACTGATCTGGACGCACCTCGACCAGCCTCGACGCGACCATCGCCCTCTGTGCCAGTAATCCGCAGACTGTAATGGTTAATTGTTCTACTCAAGCATTTCACATATATACATTTTTCTGTGTACGGGTTTTACAGCGTGGGGAGAGGGAAGCAGGGGTCCCAGGGTTCAGAGGGGCCTCAAGCGGGTGCCAAACTTTCTCAAGGGGGTCCCTAAGGGTCTCGAGGGTGCTCCAAAGGGCCCCGGAAGGGTCCAAGTGGGTCCCTCCAAATCCTCCTGGTCTACAAAGTCCCCCGGATTCTCGAAACCTTCGGGTCCCTCGAGTCCCGAGGGCCCCGCGAGTACCTCCCCACTACCGGGTCACCTAGTCTCTACCTGCCTCGAATCGCCTCGTCCCCTCCACGCAAAGTGCCATTCAAGACTTTCACTCTCTAAGATCAACAGCAACATTATTTCGCCTTTTAGCCATCAAAACGCCTAGCTGTGCTAGGACATTTATTAAGCGCCCGGGAAAGTGCAAATTCTCCCACCGTAGGTTGGACTAAACTAACTAACACACCGCATAGTCCACCAAGGGTCCCTGCGGGCGTCTAACGATACATAATTATTCAACTAATCCCAAATTGATCACTATGAAAAAAGGGAACAGATAAATAATAGAGCACACGAAATAAGTAAGAATAAAATACTAAAATAAAGTGTCAATGATCTATAAAATTAATAATCATCCATCAACCCCAATGGATAGATAGTGTGAAGCAGGCATTAGGAAGGAGAGACCTGAGTGTGGAGGTAGCGAGAGAGCGTGCACTGGATAGGCTCGAGTGTAGAAAGATTGTGAACGGATGAGTTTTGACGCTGCCCTGATGTACTTCCTCGCCCTAGGCACATCGTTGAGAGACGGGATGGGCGTGGGCGGAGAAGGGGGGGGCGGTCATCAAGACACGGCAGGGGTAAACCAGTCCCACTGCTGTCAGGCCCTGGTGCCGACACTGACCTCGAACCGCACTCATGACCTGGAGGGTGAGTTGCGGGGTTCCCGTCGGACCCTTTTGCGCAAAAAGGCTAAGGTGTGTGAGTGTGATTGTATGAGAGTGTGAGGTGCGCCTTGCCGTCGGCCACACCCCTTGCTGGGGGATTCCGACCTAGTATATGTATCTGTATAAATTCCAAAATCTGTTAATTCTCAGGCTATTCAGTGAAACAACCACTAATTGATAATCCAAATGAAACGCATCATCACAATTTGTTCTCTAATAATTCAAGTTAGTTCTATATTGATCGAATAAGTAAATTTATGAACCCAAGTTCCCAACATCCCACAGCATCCCACGACATCCCTAATACCCCAGGGCACCCACCATCCGAGAGAGGCGAGTTGATGAGGAGGTAGGAAGAGCCTGCGAGTGAGAAGGTGGTCGCCTCGCCGCAGTGGCGGCCAGTGAAGCCTGGCCGGCAGTGGCACACGAAGTCGTGCCTTGTCTCATTGAAGAGCAGCGCCTCACATGCGCCGTCGTGCAAGCAGTCCACCTCACTACAACCCAGCAGCGCCACCGAGCAGTTCTTGCCTCCAAAGCCGGTGTGGCAGGCGCAATCATAATCTGCGATCTGCAAAGAAAGGGTGGGAGGTAGTGGATGGGCTCAATCAATTAGTGAAACCGCGTAAAATCTGCAACCCTCCACGAATAAAATAATTCCATTCATCTATTTAGTCGTTACATCAATGATCATATCAGTGTGTTTCATCTTTCGACAGGATTGACAAGGAAGCGCTTGGGAGAGTTGCGTTTGTATGGAGTGGGCGGACATCTGTTGAAATCGGTGCAGAGTTTCTATGTTGGCAGCCGAGCATCCGTCAGAGTGGGAAGCGAGGTGAGTGGAGAGTTCACAGTGAAAGGGGGCCTGAGACAAGACTGCGTGATGTCTCCCTGGCTGTTCTACCTCTATTTGGATGGAGTGGTCAGGGAAGTGAACGCGAGTGTGTTGGGTCGTGGCTTAAAACTGTTGGAAGCGAGTGGGCGGAATTGGCAGATGAGCCAGTTACTGTTCGCGGATGATACGGCCCTGGTTGCGGATTCAGAGAAGAAGCTATGTAGGCTGGCGTCTGAGCTTGGTAGAGTGTGTGAGAGGAGAAAGCTTCGAGTGAACGTGGGTAAGAGTAAAATGATGAGATGCTCGAGGACTGTCGATGCAAGCAGCATTAGTGTCCTCCTAAATGGCGAGTTGTTGGAAGAAGTTCAGTGTTTCAAGGATCTGGGCTACCATTTGGAGAAGACTGAGCTGGTGGAAACTGAGGTGAAGTCGCGAGTGAAGGAGGGATGTAAGGTGATGGGTGCATTGAAGAGCGTAATGAACTGCAGGACGTTGGGGATGGAAGCAAAGAGAGGGCTGTATGAGGGTGTTGTTATCAAACTGTGCTGCACGGAGCTGAAACTTGGACAGTGAGAGCAGAGGAGAGAAGAAGGTTGAATGTTTCCGAGATGAAATGTTTGAGGAGCAAGGCTGGAGTGTCGTTGAGAGACAGGTTCACTCACGAAGTGGTTCAAATCAGAACAAGGATGATGAAGAAGTTAGAGGACAGAGTTGATTCGCGCGTTCTGAGATGGTTCGGGCACATGGTGAAGATGGATGAAGGGAGACAGGTGAAAAGTGTGCGGTACGCAGAGACGAGTGGACGTAGGCCTAGAGGGAGATCGAAGTTTGGGTGGATGCATGATGTAAAGCAGGTGTTAGGGAGAAGAGACGTGAGTGTAGAGGTAACGAGAGAGCGTGCACTGGATAGGCGTGAGTATTGAGTATTGACGCTGCCCTGATGCGCTTCCCGCCTTAGGCACATCGTTGAGAGACTGGATGGTCGTGGGCGGGGAGGGCCAGTTCATCATGACGCAGCAGGGGAAAACCAGTCACACTGTCGGGCCCTGCTGTTGACCCTGACCTCAAACCGCACTCATGACCCGGAGGTTGTGTTGCAGGGCTCCCGGCCAGACCCTTTTGTGTAAAAGAGCTTAAGTGTGCAAGAGTGAGTATATGAGAGTGTGAGGTGCGCCTTGCCGGGATTGCTGAGGGATTTCGGTCTGGTGTATGTATCTGTATCTTTCGGGAGCAATAAGATCGACTTCTCGTACTTGAAGTATTAGCAGGGTAGATAAAAACCTCACCTGGTCCTGGCAGGTGCCGTGCTGGCAGGGCGCAAGCAGCTCACACTCGTCGATCTCGTGCTCGCAGTGCAAGCCGTGATATCCAGGCAGACACTCGCAGGAGTAGGCGTTGATGCCATCGATGCACTCGCCGTGCATGCAGGGGCTGCTCTCGCATTCGTTGATGTTGATCTCGCAGTTATCACCTGGCAGCGGACACACACTCTTAATGGTTGATCACGCAGTTATCACCTGACGGCGGACATACACTCATAATGGTTGATCCCGCAGTTATCACCTGGCGGCGGACACACACTCATTATGGTTGATCCCGCAGTTATCACCTGGCGGCGGACACACACTCATTATGGTTGATCCCGCAGTTATCACCTGGCGGCGGACACACTCATAATGGTTGATCCCGCAGTTATCACCTGGCGGCGGACACATGCTCACAATGGTTGATCCCGCAGTTATTACCTGGCGGCGGATACACACTCATAATGGTTGATCCTGCAGTTATCACCTGGCGGCGGACACACACTCATAATGGTTGATCCCGCAGTTATCACCTGGCGGCGGACACACACACTCATAGTGGTTGATCCCGCAGTTATCACCTGGCGGCGGACACACACACTCCCTTGATGACCGGATAAAAGAGCACAATGACGTAGATACTCCCTAAAACAGCTGCTGGAATGGTATATTAGAGCGATCAAGTACTAAAGCGTTAGTCTCCTTCGAGCTCTTAACGTCAAATTAGCGATTAATGATGCAATAAATCATCGTCAACCTTTGGGTGCAGCAACAGGAATAGTAACAAATAGAATATGGTAATGCTGGTGCCCCAAAGTGCCGGAACAATTCACATTTTTTTTCTCATCTCCAATAAATAGACTCTGTCGTTACCACTGATATCGTAATCTTCGAAGAATAGCGAGTTGATGCCATGTTCTCCTAAGAACTGAATTGATATGATGATCTTCACAGAACAAAGTGTCAGTGCCAGTTGAGAGCAAAGTTCTCATGGAATTTTGATGTGGATTCAATAAAATGCACCGCTTAGATAAATTGACGGTCTCATAATAGATATCCAGCAATATATATAATTTCTAAGAGAAGAAAGTCACACATGTAAACAAAGTAACTTCCAAAATTCTCCAGAAGTCGGAGATTCTGACCTGTGAAGCCCGGCACACACTGACACACGTAACCACCGGCTGTTGAGTAAGAGAAGTCCTCGAAGAGGCCGAGTTCGTAGAGCGTTCGGTTGCTTCGCTCAAGGCAGGTACCGCCAAACAGGCACGGAGGGCTGGCGCACTCAGGGATGTCCACTTCGCAGTTCTTGCCTGAAAGACAGAGCAGTTCACTTAATTATAAACGCTGGAGACCGTTCATAATAGTTCTTTCCTTAGAAACATTGGTACGTAGCAGCAAAATTTGATGTGAATTGGACTCCTGCACTGGGATGAAAATTCACTTAAAAAATGGAAATAAACCTTGTTTTTGAAGTTTAGACGCAATGACGAGGCTCTAAACTTCCGTCTTGGTAAACTCGAGAGTGTAGACGAGTCCAGAGAAGGTTTATGAAAAATTCGGCTAATTTCATGTATCTTTGAAACAATATTCAAGTTTTCCAGTCATAAATTCTATGCTTTCCTTGCAATACGCGCAAAACAATACCCCGGGGCACACATCGAATGTTTTGAATCAGATTAGAGTGGCCGGGTTTTTAAGCGGGGTAGAGAAGTTTGCAATTCGATATCTTAATCTATACATTTAGACTAACACCAGTCTCTATTTTCATGTTACATATCTACTCACACATAATTTCCACGACCAGACTTTAAACCTTACCACCGTTTCTTCCACCTCTACCACCACCTTGACTCTCACCCTCGTATCCGTCAAAGCAAGTGCACTGGTAGTCTTTGATGAGATCGGTGCAGTTGGAGCCGTGCTGGCAGGGCCGCGGCTTGCAATCGTCGATGTTGATCTCGCAGGTGGGGCCCTTAAAACCGGTGTCTGAGCAGTTGCAGGTGAAGGCGTTGATGCCGTCCAAACACTGGCCACCGTTGGCACAGGGCATGGGCTGGGACGGAGAAACAACACCGCTTGTGTGAGATAACTATTGCCCAAGTGAAATTATTTAGGTGAAATATTGGAGGAAGGATGGGTAGTGACAGACCGTTGAATAAGTATGAGTAATAAACCAAACCTGTAACAGTAAACAAAATATAAAAATTAGAAATGTAATAAACTTTCGGACTCAATAGTTGTTTGTCGAGTTGAGCATGGAGTTGTGTTCCTGTTCCAAGGGAATAGTTTTTTTTCTCAGACAAGTATCTAATAATACTTTTACTATTTTCGAATGAAGGTATCTGTTCCGCTCTCATACCTGCCATCGCCTGTCCTCACCTCGCACTCATCGATGTTGGTGTAGCACAGCTGATCTGTGAAGCCAGGCACGCAGACGCATGTGAAAGCCGCAATGCCGTCTATGCACGTAGCCCCGTTGCGGCACGGCTCCACCTCGCACTCGTCTATCTCTACTTCGCAGTCAACACCCGTGAAGCCTGGCTGACAGATGCACTGGTACCCGTTGATCTCGTTGATGCAAGTTCCGTTGTTGCGGCAAGGGTGAGACAGGCACTCGTCAAACTCCAAGTTGCAGTGGTCACCAGAGAATCCGGGACGGCAGTAGCACTGGTACGAGCCGAGTGTGTTATCGCAGATTCCGTTGTTGCACAGGCCAGCCACCTCGCACTCGTTCACATCGGCCTCGCAATTGTGTCCTGAGAAGCCTGGCGGGCAGACACAGGTGTAGTTGGCGATGGCGTCGTGGCACTCACCGCCGTTGAGGCAGGGGGTACTGTCACACTCGTTGATGTCCTGCTGGCACGACTCTCCGGTGTAACCCGCGGGGCACCGGCACTCGTGGTTGTTGACGAGGTCGTGACATACGAGCCCTTCGGGACACACCGCGCCCAGGCAGTCGTTGACGTTGTTGCTGCACAACAGCCCTTCGAAGCCTGCCGAGAGTCAATCGATTATAGATTTGTATTGTCGTGTAATGTCTGCGATGCGACATTACTGAGAATATTAACAATATAAGCAAAAGAATAATAATTAAAATCAAAACAAAAAAATGTATTCGTACACAAACGTTATGTTATTCTTCTATAGGATTAACGTTATACACAATAAATAAAAAATAAGTACAATGACAAGCCAAGGACTTTTAACTGAGTATCTGGGGTTGTGTATGAACGGTAAGAAGACATCCTTCTTTCCTAGCTGAACATGAGGAAACGACTCTCCGACGACACATGCCAAGATGAAAGAGCTATAGTTTTTTTAGTGCTCAATAAATATACACTGTATTCTGCTGACTAAAGCGTTGCGATCTGTTAGTGGGATCTTTCATATAACAATTGATTTGAGTGTGAATTTTCAATTCGGATGTGCAGCTTAATTCACTGGGTAGCAGAGAATATGATGATATGGGTGGGTCTATGAGAATCAAAGAGCTACTGACAAAACAAGAAACAAGCAAAAGATGTTCTATAATAAAAATAACAATAAGACAGAAGAAATTATGAATAGCCGCAGGTTACATGACGATTCTCATTTTGCTGGCTTGTGTCCTATTTCAAAGGCAATATTAATTAAAGTTGAGCAATACAAATGAATAACACCTTCAACATCACCCACTAGACTAAAAAATGTACAATCGGTGCCAGAAAGCTAAGGTGTCAGCGTCCTTCTGGTGCCGAACGTCAAACCAGCTACAAGTGCTGCATCAAGCTACATACAAGTTCAAAATTAGAATGAACGGGCTTGCTATTGCGTTACTTTCGCTGCAAATGTCAAAGTTATGCACGGGTGCCACAGGAGGTACAGGAACTCCTAAGGTGCTAAGGCCATGTGGTGCCAGCACTTCCCGGATGGCAGCGAGGAGCGTTATAAGTTAATCTACCCTGTTTTAGATCTCCAAGGGTTCGCAATCACCCTTAAAGGTGCCGAGGGCAATACACCCCAACACCAGCTGCAGATGAAAATAAAGTAGATTAGATTAGACTGTCAAGGCTTTCTAGTGCACTGGAGTCAATGTCCTTCTGGCACCGAACGTCAAACCAGCACTCAGCGCTGCATCAAGTCATCGACAAATCATCCTCAGTCTCCGGAATTGTTTCGACTAACGGCTTGCTTGAATTAAAGTAGAGCCAGGAAACGGGGATCTCGTGCATGAGATCCATACTCAGAGTAGGGAATTTCACGCACGTTAACAGCAGAAATGGACATGAGGGAAATAAAAGAAGTCTTAGAAACCGGCTACATGAAAGAAAGAACGCAACTTAGCTGTTATTAGCCAACCGATAGGCGAGTATTTAGGACCGGTGTACAAGGACTATTGGGAGAGTTGTTGAAAGGCAGTTTGAGCCAAGTTGAAGAAACTATCAATTAAACATGAGATGCAAATGAAATCAATAAAAGCTAAAAAGATTCAGGATAACACAGATTACGAGAGATAGTGAAGTGTGAAGGGAAAATATTTAGAAAAGAGCTCTTGACACTGAAAAAAATCAGACAACCTTTCACATTGCAGCCACATAATCAATATCTAGAGCTCCTAAGCAGGCAGCAGCTGTCTTCTCACCGGGGGCACACTCGCAGTAGAAGCCTGGCTGATCGTCGTCCGTGTCTCTGGTGATGCAGTTGGCCCCGTGCTGGCAGGGCTGGGAGGAGCAAGCGTCGAAGCGCTCAGCGCAATGCAAGCCCGTGAAGGCGGGCAGGCACGCGCAGGTGTAGTTGTTGACGCCGTCGCGGCACGTGCCGCCGTGGAGGCACGTCACACCGGCACACTCATCACGGTCGATCTCGCAACGCTGACCTGGAACAGCAGTCAAGTCGAGAAAAAGGTCAAGGTGAAAACACATTTAATTTATTTTTCTTGAGACTTCATATCCCAATCCCGCTGAGTGAATACAGTATTGGGAACATGTTCACATCCACACGACATACCGGTGTAGCCCGTGGGACAGGCGCAGTGGAAGCTGTTAATTCTGTCGGTGCAGGAGGCGTTGTTGTGGCACGGGTTTGGCTCACACTCATTGATGTCCTGGTCGCAGTTGACGCCCTGCCAGCCCGGCTCGCACACACACTCGTAGCCTCCAGCCTGCAGCACAAGATCAAATTAGAGTGAATGTGATTACTAGCAAGAAAAGTCAATGTTCTTCTAGCGATGAACGTCAACCCATCAATGAGTGTTGCATCATGCCATCGACCGTCACAGAGTTTGATTCGACCTGCAGCACAGGCATTAACTTAATAGCACTCAAACTTTCTTAGGAAAGGGTGAGGCCAATTATGTGAGGAAAGACCCACTGCGTACATACCAGGATTTGCAAATCGGTGGCTCGAGTCTCAGGGGCTATGGTTGTGGCTTAGGATCTAGCGTTCTCTCTCAGAGGTCACAAATATAACCACAGTGAAGGGTCAATAAAAAAATTATGCTTTCAGTTGATAACGCCACACGCACTAATATAAACTTTTTCCGTTTGATTGCCTAGAAAAGAGTTTGTTAAACGATATTAAAGCTACACAATGTGAGGGTAATATCAATAGCTTACACCGATAGCAATATGTTCTTCTTCAACATGAATTCTCCGAGACAGGCTCAGAGCGAGTTAGTAGCCGAGTCTGAAGAGTATTCTTCAAGTTTCCAAGCGGCACTACTTCCGCTCTGAAGCAAACTATATTCTGTACACCTGGGTCGCCTATTAAGACAAACACGAAACGTAACCGTGGTAAACAAGGCTCTAACAAGCAATAACTGACCGTGTCAGTGCACGAGGCAGCGTGGCGACACAGGCTGAGGGCGCACTCGTCGATATTTGCCTCACAGTTGGTGCCTGTGAAGCCCGGCGCACATGAGCACGTGTGCGCCCCAAGACCGTCCACACACTCGCCTCCGTTGAGGCACGGGCCACCGGCGCACTCGTCGATGTTTTCCTCACAAGCGGCACCTGAGGATTGGAAGAAGCATTTAAAATCGCGAAGGGTAAGAGTGTTGATGGTGTTTTCTTTTACAAGATGCACCTGAAGGAGGGCAGGGGTGAGGTGAATTATGTAAAAGCGTGGTAAGCTGGTGGACTCCATCCAAAAGAAGCATGAAAGAGTGCAACAGCGGTGAGAACCAAGGCTTACCTCGAGTAGTGCTAAGACCTACAGTATACTTTCATATGCAGTGCCCGAATAATGAAAAATTCGGAAAAATATCCTAAAATTTTACACCTTTAATGCTTAAAATAAAATAAAAACTGCAAAATTAACTGGAAATAATTTAGCCCGATTCTTCTTCTTCAGATTTGACTCAAAGCTTGTTGCCTCCTAATTTTGCTAGAGTCTGTATGAAAGTAGGTACCTGTGAATCCAGAAGCACAGATGCAAGTGAAGGCGTTGTTCTCGTCGAAACAGGTGGCACCGTTCAAGCAAGGGTTCGAGTCGCACTCATCGATCTGCACGCAGTCTGGAGGAGTTCCTAGGGGACAGAGATTTAGAAATCAGATAAAGGTAAGAGGACACTTAAGCAGCCAAGCTTTAAATAAAGTGAACTACTTTAGTAATCATTTTTGTGAACTACTACATCAATCAATTTTCGTGAACTAATAAATCAACCAATGTCAGAATAGCGTGTGCCACCTGACACCAAATGATGCTTGAAAGTTGTAAGGTGCGTCCAGGAAGATCGATCAGTGACAGTATCCAACCGAGTCCACAGTTGGCAATTATTATGATTTGATAAATGGCAATTGCGGTTGTTAACAGAAGTGTTGAAATGTATTATCAGCAGACCTGAGTGGCCCAGGTTACAGCGGCAGGTGTACTCGTTGACCCCGTCGAGGCAGTAGGAGTTGTCAGGGCAGGAGACCCCGAGGCAGTCATCAATGTTGACCTCACAAGTGAGGCCATCGAAGCCGCGCAGACACCTGCAATGGAAGCCACCAGAGCCTGCAGTGGCGTCCTGACACGTGCCGTTGTTGTGGCAGGGCGCTGACGAGCACTCGTCGAGCACCTGATGAGAATACACGAGGTATTCAACAGATAGCTAACAAAAAACACACATGAGATCTACGCTCAGGTAGGGAATAGAAAGCATAAGAAGGTGTTGAATGTAAGCATTCAAAACAAGGACAATAGTTGAAAGAATTGCAGATCAAACGATGTTATGCGTGTGAAAGGAAATAAATACACCCAATATATATTAACTCAAGGTGTTTTCTCATTTCCAATCAGATACATAGAAAACAATGCTCGATCAAACTTCTAAACGCAAATCAAAGTCTCAAATCAAGCAGCAGATCATTACTCAATCTGGGAGTGTTTGGTTAGAGCTCTCCTGAGAGCCTCAGCAGGACCTTTGCCTGATGTCCTAAATTCCTCACGGCTGTTCGGTGAGATCGCTCCAGCAAAGCCGGATACAATGCCGCGAATTGCTAATTAAAGAAATTAATGTTTTCGTTAACGATGCAGTTTTCAAGTTACCTTGAGAATCAATAGTGGACTTATTAACTTTTGTTAAATCAACTTCTGTTGACCTATGTCCGTTACCCCAAAAAATCAATAATACCACTGTAGCGATGTCGTGCTACATACTACGCTACATACGCTTCATTTCTTTATTTTCTTCTAGAATATTCTTTTATTCAAGACACAGCCTCAGCGACGCCTGCGTGGAGCGTTTTCTGTAGTGGGCGTAAGTCAGTGTCAAACCGGAGGGTGGTGCGACAGATGCGTGAGGACGCCCTTTTTGACAGTGACCGGTGTAACTCCGTCGACCCCATGTATGTAACCAGCATTTGGCTGTGTTATTAATTAATGTTTAAAATAAACTGCAGTACTTTCGTTGCTATGCCAGGAACTGTTGGTAACGCATAGCTCGTTTATTTTTATCGGGCTTGAAAAACATTTTTGTGTGTGTGCTCATTGTCGAGTCTGCCTTGAGAGATTTCACTGAAGTGGTGACCAATTGAGATTAGTGTACCAGCAGCCAGCGCTGCATCAAGTCATTGTTCGTCTCCGGGATTGCCTCGTCTCACGGCATGCTCAGGTCACTGTAGTGTATAGGGAGAGATCACAAAGTGTTCTACTCAAAATGAGCAAAGAAACCAGAGGGTGGTTGTAAAGAGTTCGAGCGTTGAGTCACCTAGTAGAGACTGCGTGATAATAGTGGTGGAGGTCGTAATTTTAGAAAGGGCCCAGGAGAGCAGTGACCGATGGTGCTGATGCAGGTGTGATTGATGGAGTTTTGTTCATACAAGCAGTATCAATGATCACAATGATGGTCTTCTTATATGAAAACTATTCTAGTCACCCCAGTTCGAATTATTGAGAATCTTGAACCAGTCGTCAAGGGATTTTTTTTTAAATGATTAAGTTAAACGTTAACGGTTATCGGAACAATGACTAACAAAGTAAACGTTTTGATAACCGTTGCTCACCTTTGCAAGCCCTGACACAAAACCTACCGAACAACTAAATAAAAAAAACAATCACCGTTCGAGACTAACCTGGTCACAACGGAGGCCACTATGACCGAGAGGGCAGGCACACTCGTGCCCCCCGTACAAGTCGTAGCAGGTGGCACCCTCGGCACACGGCGCTTCCTCTTCCGAGCACTCGTTGATATTTTCAGAGCAAGTGTTGCCGCGATACCTGAGGACGCCGCAAACACGACAGCGGTTACTTCAAGATCAAAGTGAAGCACATGAGAACTTAATGAATAGTTCAATCTATCCTCGAGTAGACGTCTAGAATTTTGAACACTTTTATTAGACGTTTCCTCAAGAATTCGGAATTATTGTATGTGTAGCAACTTTTTTGCCCGCCCTCTTAGAAGTAATACTTATAACGTCTCTTCCGTAAATAGGTCTTAATGAAAGCCAACCAAATATTTATAGAGGTATTCTGAGATTTAGATAGCATTTCCGATTTAGATACATTTCCTGCCTACAACCATGACTGACCCGGTGCCTTGGCAATTGCACTGGAAGGCATTGGTGAGATCGGTGCAGAGTCCTTCGTGGAGACACGGGTTAGAGGCACATTCGTCACGCTGCAGCTCGCAGTACTGGCCCGACACGCCCTCAGGACACTCGCAGACAACGCGGTCACCAAACTCCGACACACGGCACAAGCCTCCATTCTGAGGGAAGAAAAACACTATTATGAAACGTTCAGGAAGCGCTGCATTCAAACAGCAAGATTAGCACGGTGTTGATAAGAACAACTCCGGTTGTTTCCTCGTATCTTTAATGCTCTCGTTTTGCACTAGATAGTGAAGTCATTGCCTTCCCCATTTGTAGTAGGAAGGTGGTCGTTGGGGATGGATCTGAAAGTAGCTATGACGCTCAGATTAAAATTTGATCACCAGTAGTTAGCACTCGAGAACATAGGAAGGCACATACAAATTCAACAACATTTATGCATTGGTGCACCATTAGAGATCGACGAGACGTCCAAGTTGAGCTGCCAAGATTCATAACTAAGAGCCACCTCCGCAAGTCTCGTCTCACCTGACAAGGGTTGTGGTCGCACTGGTCAGTGATGGGCCTCTCACATCGCCGGCCCGTGAACCCCGTGACGCAGGCGCACCGCGTGCTGTTGCCTCGCCAGTCCTCCTCGCACACGCCTCCGTTACTACACGCATGCTCGTCCAGACTGCACAAAGGACCTGGACAGTGAGGAAAACATGAGGCAAGCATTAGAGTCTGATGAAGTGTTTCGAGGCCGGCTGGACTCATCCACTTTGCACCTCGATTGCTAATAATTAAAAATATAAAATTTAGTAGGTCAAGAAAATTCACTAACAATGAATAATGAATGAGTCATAGAATTAAAAAAATTGAAATGTCTCAAATGTTCAAACATATCAAACATTTAAATGGCCCATTCCGTGAAGCAACCAAAGGAAAAATCTATGTATAATTGAATTAGTTATTCGATGGAAAAGTATAGTTTATTCCATCGTTCAAGATCAAAGAATGAGCACGTCCGTGGCCAGCACTCGCCCGCCCTCTCACCCATGTCAATAAGACAAGTGGGGCCCGTGTAGCGGGAGTAGCAGTTGCAGCGTGTGCCCTCGCTGGTCGCCACGCAGACGCCGTGGTTGCCACAGGGGGCACTGAAGCAAGGGTCAGTGTCGTACCCACCTGAAGAGAAAGTTCGAATGATGTAAGACCGTACAAGGCTACTAGTGCAGCAAACTAGATGGGAGTGCCCTGGGTTAACAGCACAACAAAATGAATGTCTTTGGAATTATGCTCGAGGGGCCACTCCTGTCAAACAATAAATTAAATTATCGAAGCAGGCAATGAACAGAGTAGATAATAATGAACAGAAATAGGGGGAAAATATCATTAAAATGAGGTAAACAACATCATAATTGATTTGAATTGGTGTAGCGATGTGAACGTGTTATCAGGAAGTCAATCGGAGGAGACATCAAGTAGTGTGGCGAGATGAGAATTCATAAATTGAAAATGTTGAAGATCAGACCTTTCCATAGCTAAGAAACTTCATATTACAATTTTATAAATTAGCAAGATTGTTGGTAATTATCATGCACATATTTTGTACGTACTTGCAGTCCAAGAATTATTTAAGTCGAAGTATCCATAAGAACTAGCAACCTACATCGCTACGACATTACTGCTGGCCGAAAATAAATAGTCACTCAATCTTACTGTTACTCTCGAACTCCATGTCAGGAAATGGGAAGAAAAAATAGCCCCATGATAATGTAAGAGTAACCTACCAGCTGACAACATGAATAAATGTCGCGTTGCAATTCATTGCAATGCCCCAAACATACATGAATTTAACATAATACCGAAGAAAATTACTGAATTGAATGTGAAGGAAAAATATGAATTGTGAAGTTTCAAGTAGCTATAAAATAATTACTTCTAAAGGTATAACTAATTCGTACCTACTGGCAGAATGGCAACCGTACATGAAATTGTATAACTAAGAAAAGTCACCCACATTGCATTGCCAATGAATAATCAATTATAGAAACACGAATCAGATACTTTAATGAGAGATTATCCAAAAGTTAGAAACCGAAATATAGCTACTTACTCTCAGCACCTAGAAATGAAATAAACAAAAAACATTAGATAGCTACATCTTAATTAGTGGTCCTAAGTGTTAGTTTAACAGAATCAAATGCAAATTACAACTTTCAATAACTACTACCTGCCATTAAAAACCAAGAAATTCATGTCCTAAATTAGAAAACGTGAAAGAAATTGAATCTTCGGCTGATGAAACTAGCATCTAAATCAATGTGCAGAAGTGAATAGCAACTTCAACGCAAAACATCTTTTCTCTGAATCCGTGTGTGGCAAACCAACCTATCCCAAAGACGTTTACAATACAAGGCATCAGTTGACGTCACGATGGAGAATATCAATTAAATAATATAGATAAATAGGATTTTGAGTTTCAAATCAAATAACAAGGATAAATGAGGTTTTGAGTTTCAAATCAAATAGTTAAGATAAATGAAGTTTCGAGTTTCAAATTAATAGCAAGGATAAATGAATTCGAGTTTCAAACTAAATATTAAGGATAAATGTTATTTCGAGTTTAATTTAAATATAAACAGTATATATTTTCAAATCAAATCTTATGGTGAAGTGACAAAACTTGACCCAGGTTGTGTACCGTAGATGGCTATGACTCGTAACACTGAGCGCCCAAACAGACAAGGACAGCAAGCACCGGTGGAGAGGACACTCACTGCAGTTCCGGCCGTCAGGCAGGTCGCATCTGCCCCACTGTACCCCCGTGTGTCGAGCCAGGGGCAGTGACAGGGAGACGGACGCTCCTTCCAAGAGGCACCCACTAAAGGCACCTCCACCCACGGTCAGCACGGGCTGCTCTGCCGTGAGCTCAGCGTCCAGTAGCAGCGCAAGGGCGCCGGTGTTGCTGGCCACCTCCGTCACGGTGTTGTCCACACCAAGGTTCAACACGCCTAATTCGAACCTGCATGGGACGAGACAGAAGAATTGATGAGTGAGGACTGCATTGCCATAGCGGATTGCCAAGGGGATCGAGATTGCCCTCAGATATAAAACAAGCTGTTTTAAAGCCTCCTGTTGAAGTTTATGGAAGAAAGCGAGGGAAGTAGATTGAATGAGTAGAAGAGAATAAAGGTTGACATTAAATTTCGGATGTGGATGAAAGTGAAAAATGAAGTTTTTACACATCAACTGGATAGACCGCATATGAATTATGAAGATATCAGTTTCTCTTGCGCTTGGAGAGAGGCTTAAGAGCGTATTACATAAGGATTATATTCCCATAAGTCAAGATTAATTTTGAATGACAATGCTTTCTAGTGCACTGAGTCAATGTCCTTCTAGCAACGGACGCCAAAACAAGCAGCTAGTGCTGCTTGCATCAGATCAGACGCAAATTATCGTCCGTTTTCGGCTTGGTCAAATAAGTTTTCTAATCAAATACATTAGGAAGAGCGATCTTCCGGGACGAAGAAATCTATCAGAAAGTAATATGCAACGTGATTAACTCATAAAAAAGTAATTCCAGCCAAAAGATTGGGTTCTCGAAGGTATCTGAGAAGTGACTTCACACTGCTTTGCATCTGAAGGAACTTAGCAAGCATTAGATAAATTAAAGAGACAGATTAAATCAAGAGTGCCAAGGCTTTCTAGGGCACTGGATCAGTCCTCATTAGGAGGAGTGTATTAGTAGGGTCCAGGAACAGGATCCTGGGAAAATGGGTTAGACGGCATTCCGTCCGTGTATTCTGCAAACGCATGCGCAATTGTAAGGAGAACCAGACAGTGCATGAAAAATAAAGGAGACGACGTCTCCAGTAGATGTGTGAGCGTCAAACTACACTGTCCCGTTCTCAATCAACAGAAAATAATCGCAACCCGTCGAAATTGATCATGTTAAGAGGCACATGGTTTGTTGAGTCCTTGATAGTGCGTAGTTTATTTCTCAGAAGAACAATGAATCATATAATATTCTATTTGTATCGCACAGCTTTGTAAATTGCTGTTCAAGTGTTTGTATGTAAGTGAGCGCTGTTCTATTGGTCCAGGCGCCCCTGCAGGTCTCTGCATCGTCCGCCTTCTCATAAGCCGCATCCCACAGTGGCTTGGAAGCCAGCTGGAAAATAAACAAACAAGCCAGGCAACAGAGTGGTAAATGTTAGTGGTCTCCAAAATTTGAAATACGCTAAGCAGATCACTAAATTTTGAGATATTTGGAATTCGGGTATCTGCCGCTATTAGCATCGGCGATAGCCACGAGTTCAGCAGTGAAAACATACGATGGTGGCGGGAATCTCCCGGCGACGACGCGCTTGGAGAGTATCGCAGCACAGCTTGAGCTATAAAAACAGCTTGATTTTTTTTGGGTGCCCCATCTGTTTTTTCCGGCGGCCTCTAAAATAGTGTGGGCAAAGTATGTTTCTGATATACGTCAGATGGGCATAGCACCTCGCGGAAGAAGAGCCACGATGATAAGTGGTAGTCCAATGCAGCAGTAAAAAGCTCAATACAATGTGAAAAGCCCTTTGAGAGAACGAGATTGGAAGGTAACTTCTAGATTGTAGTACGTGGAGTTCCTTTTGTTATCGGGATGCTGAAGTCTGCAGCGTGAAGGAGGAGACTTCTAGGGAACTCCACCATCTGGTCAAAGAACACATCATGAGGTGGGAGGGAGTTGTTGTGCAAAAAGTCAAAAATTGCCAATTGGCTTTGCACAAACGGTATCCGCGAGCGGTAGAGGTAGCTTCGGAATAGGGAGTAGTGAAGGTGGAAGGGAATTAGTCACTTCCAAGGGCACCTCCAGCACATGCCAGGCAAGGTCTGGGGAGAGGTTTGAAGAGCAGAATAGTAAGTCAATGGTCGACAACGAGGCTGTCTGTGAATGAAAGAGAATCAATTCTCCTGTATTAAGGAGTGCAATATCGAAAATTAGGAGGAATGGATCGACATGTCCTTCACATTCACCAGGTGGTGTTTAGCTTTAAGATCACATACAAAAAAGTAATATTCAGGTTACAAATAGGTGCAGGGCGTTTGGGACCCACTTTGCGGGCCTGTGCCTGTGGAATAGTTTGTAAAAGAGATTGGAAAACATGTTAATGCTTGATTTACAATTGTGGCAAAGCTAGATAATGGATTCGAGTTAGTGTCAGTAGTTTGGCATAGGTAGCACGATAACATCTAATGTTTTATGGAAGGACGATTGTATCAGAAATGGTAAATTTATGTCAGTAAAAAGTCGAGGATGGTTAGGGAGCGTAGAGTTCTTATTTACTTTGGCAAGCAGAAGAGAATTTGGATTAAAGAGGACAGTAATTGGCAGGTAGGGCTACTGTAGGAGGTTTAGTTAGGGTTTGAAGAAGTGGATTGGGTCGTCATCACTGATAGGAGACTACAAGCTGCCATCGTGTGGGGCTGGTGAGAGGTAAGCAGAGGTGGGGATACTTCGTGTTGTGTTGTCTACAACTATGGTAGGTCGCCGTCCAGCTTCAAATCTGACTCCAATTGCCCGTCTATCAGCAAGAGTGACAGGCGACGCGAGGTGGGGTGGGAGGGAGTAGCTCTGACAGGGTTTCCGAGGTGCCAGGCTGAGTGGATGGTTGTTATCATGTACTTCTCGGAATTAGAGGAGGAGAGAATGTCGAGTGGTTCATTGGGAGTAGATATATCTGATGTAAGAGCTGCAAAGCCAGTAAACGGGCGTCTTGGCCTCAGGATAGAAGAAATTATTTCTATTTTGGACCGGGAGTACTTTTTTGAGCAGTCGCGAGATGATGCAGGGGAATTTTCTGAACAGTGTGTTTATTTAGAAGGTTGGTCCGAGCTAGTGCAATGTTCCTTTTAACAGCAGCGGAAACTTGTACCATCTCTCACTCGGCAGTCATCACTTTCATGACCAAACTTTTAGCAGTTGTTGCAGTGTCTGGGATTAGAAATGCATTCGCGGACAGAGCAATACGTCCAGCTAATGAGAACATCGGGGAGCAACGAACAGGATTTGAAGGTAAGGATGTAGACACCTTTGTGCTCGAAAATTTAGTCTCGTTGTCGTATCACTCTCCAAGATCAACGAGGAGGTCGTTGTCGGAATATTTTGGGTCGTATCTACAGTAGATGATTCCTCGATTTGTTTTGAGACTAGGGCGTACTTCAGCTGGTAGAGGGATTTTATAAAGTTTTTAGGTTTTGGATGTTCTTGCTGTGTTCATCTTTTTCTACCTACAGTAGTAGGGAGTCACTTTGAAGCTCTGCGGGATGCCGTAAAGATCACCTTCAGTCCAACGTGCAGCTTCCGATTGGTTTGGTTGTGTTAGTTTCGGCAAGGTTCTCTCCCGAGACTAACTTGAAGATGAAGAACCTGATGAAGCGTTCTTTCTAAAAGAAATTTCCAGTATATTATGTTTTTTAGAGTATCGCCCAACAGTCGTGAGCGGTCCGAAAGTGCCGAATTGCGTCTCCAGGTGACACCAGCAACAGATGGGGGATATGGGACCTGCATATCTTGTGTCTCTCCAATGGGTAGCCTAGAGGGAGAAGGTTCTGGTTCTGGGTAGCACGCCTTCTCAGCAACCAGACAGCGCCAACCGACCTTACAAGTTAGCAGTATGCGGGTCACAAAGGGACCCGCTACTGCGGGGTTTGACAGGCTAAAAATATATACAATGCAGCACCCACACCGCAATCTAATTGCAATTCGGAGGATCAGAGTAGGTTGTTGCCTTGGTGTGCATCCCACAATAAAGACATTTTTGTCTGGGTAACTTTGGCCATCATTGATAGTGTGAAAGAAGCATTGTGATTTGTTTGTTGCGTGCTGTGAGGAGCGTGATCAAGATAGGAAAGAAAACAAGAGACAAGGATGATCAACAAGACAAAATAGGTAACTTAAATAAATAAGGGTTAAGTGTGATTAGGAAGGAGAAGAGAAGGATTGATAGTGAAGGGCGAAGACTAGCGGAATCTGAAGGGATAATATGTGTTCAGCTGCTTTGAACCAGTCAGTTAGCTAGTAGGGGCGCCCTCAGTCTAATTAAACATGAGAAAAAACACTTATAATACAGAACATTGAAACGCTAAAGAATTTCTCAATAATTGTAGCCATTATTATTAAACCAATAACCAAGAGTTAGATCGACCTTTTTTTCGTTTCAGCGTGTTACACAGAGTTCCTACACGCTGTGCTGAATTCACATCGAGTTTATTTTTTACAGGCCATGAAGACCCTGCCCTTGGAGCTCTACCTGATGAAGATGTGGTGCCACTGGTTGTCTACGACACTGATGTTGGCTGTGATGGAGTGGGAGGAGCCGAGCCTCGTAATGGTCAGACTGGGGAAGCCGTCGTCGGTCACCTCCAGCAGCAGGGAGTCGCCCTGAAAAGTAGATTAGACTAGATATTGGTTCAGGAATACCCTTAAAGGTAACACACAAAGAAAGAATCTTTGATGAGGTTTCAATAATATCAAAACTTTTCAAGGTGTTACGGCTCCAATAACACAAAGTTGGACGAGGCGAGCAGCATCAATGTAAAGGACAAGCGACGAAACATTCTAGCTGGCATTCAATTCACACTGCTACACCAAAGGGGAAAATCAGACACTTCACAATCAACAAACTTGACCTGGCTCTTAGAGCCGGACTCTCGTTTGCGAAGTAGCGTTGCAGGGAACCACGAAACGCATCCTTAACAATAGAAGGCCAGCATCTCTGTTCGAAAGAAAACTACACCAATACATCCTGGGAAGTTCTATGCGGTATTTCCAGCTCTTCAGTCGACTTGGACACGTTCTTCTTGTGGTAGCTTCTTGATTAAATTTGGGCCTAACTCGGCTTGTAACAGAAATCCACAAAGATACACGTTAGTTAAGAAATGGGAGGGAACTGGAGTACTGGAACGCTTCAGATGTGATGACTCCTGAATTATGAACGACTTCGAGTAATTTACTCTCTTTGATTTATCCCCATCACTCCTCACCTGCGCAAGCCATGGTACACTAATCCTCACCTGCGCAAGCTATGGCACTCTAATCTACTTCTCACCTGCGCAAGCCATGGCACTCTGATCTACTCCTCACCTAAGCAAGCCATGGCACTCTAGTCTAATCTTCAATCTACTCCTCACCAGTGCATGACATGACACTCTTGTCTAATTCTCAAATGCGCAAGCCACGGGACTCATCTACTCCTCACCTGTGCAAGCTATGGCACTCTAGACCTCACCTGCGCTCCCTGCTGTCGCAGCAGCGGTCCAGGTGAACATGTCCGCACTTGCAGGGAGGTGTAGCGGCGTAGCTGCAAGCTAGTGGGCAGTTGGATGATAGCACCGGGGGCGAGGTGCCCCTCCCGAGCACTGCCCCCCACTCGCAGGCCTGGACCCTGGTGAAGCAATCGTAAAATATTAGTAAACATTATACAACGATTACTGTACCCTAATGTGGTACCTCAGGAGTACTGACCAGTACTGTATACTCTCTGTGGTCAGCTAGATCATGTATGATAAATGCAACATGAATCAGTACAAGGAAGGTGCATCACTTCGGTGCTATGTCATGGTCAATAAAGTCATAAACATATAGCGACGATGAATGGATACGCCGACGTGATCTCGCGATCCAGGCAAAACAACTCCCTTAAGACGCGCCATGGAAAGGTTGAATGATTTATACATTTGTGTTGCTAGCGATGTATGCAACAGCGTACGTGGCAACACGCAGTCTAAACTGACTGCAATCGTCCAAGTGCCAGCTTTACAGCGTGCTGCCACGGCTACACTGTTACATATAAATATGGCAACACGCGTGTATGCATAAATTAGTTCAACCTTCCCTTAGATCGACTTAGCGAAGCTAATATGCCTGGACCGCGAGATCACTTCGGTATACCCACCGTCGCTGTACGTCTGTATGACCTCATTGACGGCGACATCGCATCCGAGCGATGATTCTTCCTTTTTACCGCACGAGTTCATTTATGTCGCCGTTATTAACCGACTTCAGTGAGATGCAGGTCTGGTCCAATTTGTTAAACTGATGGACATCAGCTATTGGTTACTTTTATCAACTATTAGACTCTTTGTCATGCAATACAGTGTTCAGCAGGCATAGCCCTCACAGATATAATAATTTCATACCGCCTCTTCATTAAGTGAAACAAATTCTACCGTCCGAGATGGGTCACTATCGAGCACGGTACCTGGGTGAAGATGTCAGGCGGGCGGGATTGTGTGGAGGATGGTGGGCTGAAATGGGTGGGCTGGGGGCTGGGTAACCGGGCTAGGGTGCGCTCTGGATTAGCGAAGGTTGTTTCTCGACTATCAAACGCTGGTTGAGGACTCGAGACGATCTGACTCGAGGTGAGGCTGCCGCAGGCCACCAGCAGGAGTAGTGGCCACATCGCTGCAGGAGGAGAGAGGGAAAGGGTTAAGGTAGGAACGCACCAAATCTGTATGATCGGTTCAACCAAAATATGATGACTGTACACTAGACCTGGGTGGTCAGGGTATGTAGACTGTACACTAGACCTGGGTGGTCAGGGTATGTAGACTGTACACTAGACCTGGGTGGTCAGGGTATGTAGACTGTACACTAGACCTGCGTGGTCAGGGTATGGTGAAACCTCGTTTCTGACACTGCATGATCGCTTCCAACGAAAAAGTACGTAAACACAAACACTTGAGCTGCCAGAAGCATGACAAACGGGACAAAAGATTTGTGTTATAACTCTTGAGTCGCGACGGAACAGCTGGTATGTTATTTCAGAGTGCCACGAGGTGAAGTTACAGCCTGTCACTGCAATAAACACTCTCTCCACAGCAGCCACATGCACTTCCTATGCAATTTCCGCATCACATTACAGCTGCAGGGCAGCAAAACGGTTCTGCCACCGAGCGACTGACCGAGAAAGCAACTGATTTAATTATAACCCTCACAGGGTGGCATTCGATCGTGCCAGTTATGCCCGTTATGATCGTTTGCTAGGATAGGACTGGACAGCTCACTACGTGATGTTTTATGATTGAACACATCATCAGTGATATTGGTCATTAGTTAGAATTATCAGTATAAAAGAGTAGCACATATGACATTTTAGCCTCGATATTATATAGGGGAAAAATTGGGATGAACGTCCCCCGAGGAGAAACCTTCTTCCACTTGATGTCAAGCCTACGCTTAGTCCCCAGCTATCACGATGGGGTTGGTATACGTGGAAGGGGGGCTGCAGCTAGAACGCCTCCCACCTGCAGCCATCGCAGGGGTGCTGAGGGACACGTGGTGAACGCACACAAACGGGGTAGACTTACGGGCCCTAGCAAGATACTAGTCTGTGTTGCGAGTAGGCTAGTGTGACGGGTGGTTCAAAGAGTTTTAATGGTATGAGTGTGTGAGCTACCATTAACACTTACAGAAAGATCTAGATGTATGCATACATATACAAATACATCGCTGTATGTATGCATGTGCATATTGAT
>SDVV010000144.1:0-38921 GCA_016164225.1 Gammarus roeselii | reverse complement strand
TCCCCGTTGCCCTGTCCTTTTTTTTTTCCTGGAGCACCCCAAACACAACCTCTCCTCAAGCACTCACAGAAGGAACTGAATGGCAGTGAAGTGAAGTGAAGTGGCGATTGTTCGTGTGTGCGGAAATAATTTTAGCTCGAACGCTGGGCTCCCGTCAGGTTGTTTGCTGGTTAATGTATATTTATTTCTTAGGATGATGTATCTTCGTTACGAGAATCTATTTACCCCATATTGCGTTATCCAGTTTTGAAACAGTTATATCAGTGTTCCATTGACGCGGTGTTCCAATAGCGAAAATACCTGAACGATATGGATTTACTGTAAGTTAAAATATTATGTTATGTATGCTTAGTAATGATCGATTGATTTATATTGAATTCGTGTTGTTTTTGGAATTTTGATCAGTTAGCTAACTCAAACAGTTTTAGGCATTTTAGTGTATTTTAGGCGGCTTGCAGCATCCATGTAGCAAGCTATTTCAGGCATAATAAGTACGTTATCGCATTATTTTGCCATTTTTATATATATATATATATATATATATATATATATATATGAAATTCTGTTAAAGAGATGTTAATTCAACAATGTTTTGGACAGAAGTTGAGGCTAATTTTATCAGATTTTGTATGTACTGTACCGTATTCGTGTAGAAGTATTCCACATCATTTACTATAGGTTTCAGTTGTGTTGCCCGCATGTTTAGGTATCTTATACACATTAATTATTTGTTTGGTTAGATGCTACTTTTTTCTTGTTCATCGTGGTTTTAATGTATGTTTTGGGTATGCTAGAGAATTAATTTTCTTGCTTTGTTATAACTCGTGAGTTTTAGTATACGTCTTTCAGTTTTATATGTTCTCTGTTGAATTTCCATCCTCGATGCAGGGTTTTGGGTATTTATACAATATCGGGATATATTACGTTTGTATCTACAATTTAGAACAATATTTCAGGTCTAATTAGTTATGTGTTGTTTATTTTTAGTATTTTATATATCTTCTTTCATCCTGATACAATATTTGACATGGTTATTATAGATATAGAGCAGACGATTTGTTACAAACTTGGTCTTGCTATTAGATTATTATATGTTTATTGTAGGTCCATTCTTCAATATTTAGGAGGAGACAGAGAGTCCCCTAGGCAAAATTTCGTTCTGTTTATGCTTGTTTGTGTAAATATACCGATTTATTAGGATGGATACCACAATGTATTATACTTTTTATGTGACTTATAGCATAGTAGAGCATCTTATTTAGCTCTTTTATGTATGTTGTTGCTGTATTTTTTTTTCCACGATAATCATAGGAATGTATGTTTAAGAGGTGTAAGTCTACTGTATCTTTTTGGAATTTTCGTAATTGATTACTAGCAAATGTGTAGTTTAACGTTTTAGAAGACGATTTACTGGATGGATGGGTCCTGGTGTAGAGATGGTTTACACTCATTGGTTGTCATTTTTTGGAGTTCATAAATGTTCAACTTGATTTTGTATGTTCCTATCGATGTTGATCTTAAGTATCATGGGTTTGTTAGTGAGGTTATGTGACAAGCTGCTCTTTGTTGTAGTGGTATACTTAGATTGTTAGTGAACAGAAGCCTTGCTTTTTATGGTCGCACTCTTTGAAACTCATTCCTGACAACTGTAGCTAGGTCTAGATTCTTGGTTATGTCCAGGATGGGACTTTGCTTGATGCTGTTTAGAGATGATGTACTAAACAGATGCATGGAACGTCTGTGGCATCGTATCATGACTGGGTGTTACCTCTAAATTTGTTATGTATCAGTGGTAGATTGTTGAGAAGTGACCTAGTAAAGCTTTGTAGAATTCATTTCTATGACTCAGGGGTTTGATTTTGTCCTGCTAGAGGCATAGCATCAGTTAGGTTTAGGAATTTTGTTATAGATTTGAACAGGTATCGTAGTAAAAATAACATTTTTCTCAGGAACTCTGTGTTTAAATGTCAGATATTTTTAGTATGCCTGTTATGTTAGGATATATTCTCATTCATGAACCAGATCACGTAGGATATTGGAGTAGGGTTCATCATCTGGGTGCGGTAGGACACACCGTATATAATAGTTATTCGTTGTCGCTAAGAGTAGAGTAGAGAATCTTATTTAGCTAATTTTATAGATGTTGGTGTACATTTTGATTTGATATCATAGGAATATATCTGTATTCGATATAAATTTGCCTAATTTCATGGAATGTTGGGTATAAAATACGCTTAATTGGATGTAATGCTTCAAAAATTTGGTGTGTTCCCCCTCGGAGGGGTCCTAGAGCATTTACGGTTTAGCCACCCTACACCTGATGAGATAAATATCTACGATATCTTAGGTACCTGTGTAAATCTTTAATTAGCTTAATATCTATCACATTTTCAATGTAAGGCAAGATACGTTTTAGTGCATTTTCAATGATAATCATTCGAGTTAAATTTAGGATATTGCAAACAAAGATTTATTAGATATACTGTTTTATTGATAATAGATTTTGACACATTTATATATACATATATATAGATATACGTGGGATATCATTTATACGAAAATATAACTTTTCTCACACAGAAAATTCGACGTGAGCATTTTTGCGAAACATAAGTAATGACTCCGACCTCCCTTTCTTGTGTTATCTTGATGCTTGGTACCAATGACAGTCTGTGGGTTCTTTATCAATGACGTATATTTATTCCTCACCTGAAACTGTCGACTCGTCATATCGGTGTTGGATTTATCATCTGGGTGTTTTTTTTTCTCTGATCTATTGGTGTTCTAGACTACGCTCTTAGTACACATTTTAGATAAACGGCAACCTTTAGGAGAAGTGTATACAACATTTGCAATCCTTTCCTTGTAACCAAAACTTTCTGTTTAGTCTTCAGCGAGCTTTTTATGGACGATAATTTTTAAATTACTCTTATATGTTTATGACATCGGATTAGTATGTTCTATCAACACACCCGTAGCATCCTTAGAGCTGATATTTTTTCTCCCATTTTTATGAATATCAAATTCAAGTTAATGCTGTCCTTTCAGATGAGGCCAAAACCCGAACGTCGATCTTGATTTGTTTAATTTTATCTCCGCATTGCAAATAACACATTCCCCTGCAATTTCCTTTCTGGTAAAATTCTTCCATATCGTACTGGGCGACATCCTTCTTCCCTGCAAGCGGACCGCTATCTGAATGAGTACAGATGTGAGTCCAATTATTTTCATACAGGATCGTTAGCTTCGCTGCGTTGGCTCATGTATGAGGCAGCATGTAGGCATTTACACACATTTGTGGAAAATGGGTTAACATTCACTGCCACATGCATATTACCTAATTTAACCAACTTAACCGTGTATTATGTGTCATCGCTCGAAATTTTTCATGCATTTTATCACGGTTTCATACCGTCATAAGCCGGTATAATGTATCTGTATTCACGGTTTGATCCCGCCATATGACAGCATATGTCGGCATATGCCGGCATATGGTGTTATAATGTAGGCGTATTCGCGGTCGATGTCGGTAAAATGTCGGCAATTACACACATTTTTGCAAAAGGGTTACCATACACTGCCGGATGCATTAATACTTACCCAAACTAATCTCACCCATAGAACAACATCCCTTGCTGTTGATACAAGATATTTAATGGGCATCAGCTTCATGCTATGTTATGTTAAAAGATGTAAGCATCCTATCCTAAAATAACTTATATACGGGTTTGAGTCACTGACTTTTTACGATGCATAATACAAATCTATACTTATCTCTACATTTTTGATCAATCCTTTGCAGTTTGATACACACATACAATTCTGATCTAGTAAAACACAAAACATGACCTAACCTAACTTATGTACGATATTCAGTCAATGTTTTATACGATGCATGATACATATCTCCACTTGAATCTAAATTTTGATCTATCCTCTGTAGTTTTGAAAACTTACACCTAATTATTCCTAGTTCGCAATCAATCTCGACTCATATATGTTACCAGAGAGGTCGGATTTTTTCCATCTTAGGAGACATGATTCTCTCTCCTCATGTTTCATTACGAACAATTTTAAAACAAAGTCAGATTTACATTTGATTTTATTATGCAATTTTTGCACTTCTTATGCTCGACATCCTTTCTTTACCCCATTTGATAATTCGGTTTCCTTCAACGTTAGCTCATGTATGGAGCAGCATGTAGGCATTTACACACATTTTGTGCAAAATGGGTTACCATTCACTGCCAGATGCATATTACCTAATCTAACCAACTTAACCATGAATTATGTGTCATCGCTCGAGATTTTTCATGCATTTTGTCACGGTTTGATACCGCCATATGCCGGCATATGCCGGTAAATGCCAGTATAATGTAGCTGTATCCACGGTTTGATCCCGCCATATGCCGGCATATGCTGGTATAATGTAGGCGTATGCACGGTCGATGTCGGTATAATGTCGTCATTTACACACATTTTGCAAAAGAGTTACCATACACTGCCGTATGCATTAATACCTATCCAACATAACCTCACCCATAGAACAACATCCCTTGCTGTTGATACAAGATATTTAATGGGCTCCAGCTTCATGCTATGTTATGTTAAAAGAAGTAAGCATCCTATCCTAAACTAACCTATCTAATGTACGATATTCAGTCATTGTTTTATACAATGCTCAATACACATCTCCACTTGTCTCTACATTTTCGATCAATCCTATGCAGTTTGATACACGCATCTAATTCTGATTTAGTAAAACACAAAACATAACCTAACCTAACTTATGTACGATATTCAGTCGTTCTCCACTTGACTCTGCATTTTGATCTATCATCTGCAGTTATGATAACTTACACATTATTTCTACTTCGCAATCAATCTCGACTCATATATGTTACCAGAGAGGTCAGATTTTTCAATCTTAGATGGATTGAATGTTACAAGTAATTCATATTTGTTTCCATCATCAGATAAACGGGCGACTTCACCTTAAACTGGGTATACCACATTCATCGTCAATATCTCCTGACACTTCATCCTCTGACGACTTGCACAGTTGATCTTCCTTATTTCTTTCAATTATTTTTTTTCAAACTCGTCACGATGACAGCGTTTGAAATGTCTCCACACGTTACTCGTGGATTTATGTTTATTCAATTTTATTTCGTTCCGGCAAAGCTTACAGACCCCCATCACCCCATTTCTTTCGAACAATCGAGGACTCAATCTATAACCCAACCTTCCACAACAGAATTCCAATATTGACTGAATATATTCTCATCAGACTCCGATTTATATCTCATAATTGTGTCACACATATACAGCATTTACCCCGAGATGGGTTTATGGGTATCGTTGCACCCCTTGAAGTATATTCTGCTACCGACTTCAACAACTTCGATGTTACCTACGACCAACGCAATATATGCAATTTCATCGCTTAACCTTTGAGTTTTAGGATATTATAAACAATTGATTTAGGAATTCACATATTTTTATTAGTATTATCTACAGATCTTGCTGACATCATCAATGACTTCTAACTCGTTTTTTCGATTACAGCATGGCTCGTACAGCCACCCATGCCCAGCATCACGATGTTTAAGTTTCTTCTCAAAATCTATCATATATTCGCAACAAAGATCTATGGCTATCACCTACTGGTTATCACTTTCATGAAACTTCAATAAAAATCGCTGGAATACGGCATTCCGTACCCTAGAAAAATACGCATGTTAGCCCCGCGGGTTGGAAATGTGTACTTTTGCCCTGCGGTTAGAAACACGTACCCTAGGTTAGGTTAGATTGGGTAGGAAAAGTTTCATCAAAGTGAAAGCCAGTAAAATGGTACGACTGGTCGCTGATTCTGACGTGGCTGAAATACAGTTTAACCAGAATGTCAGTGGCAGATATGACAATGGCTGGTGTGACTGAGGAATGCTATGAATTTTGATGTTAAAAAGTGATATCGCAGGTAGGTAGTTGGAACAACTTGAAGCTGATAAGGCAGTTGCCGGAGATGAAAGGGGCTGATCTGACGTTAGCTATAAAAAAAATTCGCTCCAGGAATAGCGACCCAACCTGACAAATAATCCTTACTATTTCTATAGATATTATATACTTATGAAATACATAGATGGGAAACACAAAACCTTGCCCGCAATCCTACCTTCAGGCTGGTACAAACAGGGCCGTTCGCACACTAAGGCTGTAAATTGAGTTATAAGACATGCCTTCCACACTAATCCAATAAAAGAATATATAGTGATATATGAAGAAAACATACAAAAATATCCCAACCCCTCACAGCTACGAACCCACCAATCAAGCATCGATTGAGTCAATTATACTCTTAAGTGATTTTTCTCTAAGAATGATTCAGTCATCCTGTAAATATTGTATCTATTTTCCTTCATCGGTTAGCTCATAAAGAAATACGAATGAATGGGTTACTGCAGGAGTAGGCAAAGCTTAACGCAAGGGTACTGATTAATACAATCGGATAAAAATAACAATAAACTGATTGAATCTATGCTACGTGTAAAATTGATCAACAGCGAGCAACGTAGAAGATGATATCGAGGTTGAAAAATCATAATGAAGGTGTCCGGAAAGTGAGGCTTTTTAACTTTTAATAATACATATAAATACCCCAAAAAACATTCAGAGGACATAGCATTGAACATGCAATATGAAAGCAACGAAGTTGCAATATCCCCCCAAGCATTGAAATGCTAATACACTCATGTAAATATATAACCTTTTAATATGTATAAGCTTTCCGCTCGCGACTCCCGTCCTACCCTACGCCTTCCGCTCCCCGTTTCTGCGCGAACCCCCGTACGGCTACTTGAGTCAAGGTTGCAGTATTGCGCCCTACCCCGCCCACCGATAGTTAACGCCTATCTATAATCCTCCACTATTCTGCGTCTTGCTCCCCTTTATACTACTGGGAACATACGGATGAGTTTTTATTGCACCTCTCGTTAGTTATAAAAATACATTCTGGTATATGTCTGAATGCTTTATCCAGAATTGCTCCACTGTGTTCAAGTAGAGAGCAACATAGAACGTCTTCCAACGGATGATCAAGCGTTAGTAAATCAGTTTGTCATTGCAGCAATTGAGCGGTGCAGGTAATAGGCGGTGGCTGATTGCAGCCTCCACCGAGCCACCTTCAGTTATATTCCTCCAGCTCAACATTAACTGGGACATAAATCTCAATGAGTCACAATCAACATAAGTAGGATAAATCCAACCACGCCAACCAATGATTAGTCTGGTGATTTTACAATGAGTCGTAATTTGTTAAAGGAATGGTCCCATACGTCACTTCCGCAATATTACCATTATGCGTATAAATAAGAAAACAGGGCGCAGTCGATAAGACTTTTAACTACAACGTTGGACTAGACATGTGACTTGGACAGGACGCACTTAATGAGACTCTTTACTAAACCGTTGGGCTTGAAATGTGGCGACCGAAGACGTCTGAAAGAGGTGACTGCAGCCACCTGACTGTGGCGACCGAAGACGTCTGAAAGAGGTGACTGCAGCCCCCTGGCAGTGACGATCGCATCCGCCTGACAGTGGCGACCGCACTATCTGACTGACTGCCGCACTATCATTTCCCATGTTGTCACCACTTACTGCCGCAATATCGTCCATTCTGTGGGCAGCACTGACTGCCGCACCACCATCACCACTGTTGTCAGCACTCGCTGACGCACCATTATAACCTCCGTGGTCAGCAGAGGCTGCCGCACTATCATCACCTTTGTGGGCCGCCCACTTACTGCCAACATCATCACCTCTAGTCACCGATCACTGCCGTACTCTCATCATCTCTGTGGTCACTACTCACAGCCGCACTCTCAACCTCTTCACGGTGAATGATAACCATCAGAACGATTTGCGTGAAGAGTGCTACTTCTCAAGTCAGACAGTGGCGAGCGCGCCTCAGATCCCAGCATCATGCTCGCCGAGTGCTCATTGGAAGTGGAAAGAAGTTTATGCGGACGCTGCCTGCGGAGCAACAAATGTGCGAGAAGAGTTTCCTTGTTGTAGAAGTATACCGATGCGGTCAATGGCCTCGACATAGTATCGCCCTGCGTAGTGGTTGATCTGAGGTAATTTCAAGAGAGTACAGAATTTGTCAACTTTATTTCTTGCACCAGAATGATCTGGTAGTAGCCCGTCAGCTCACTTGGGGTCTTGAGTAAGCAAAAAGGCAAGTGTCAGTAGCCGGGCCAGACAGATTTGGAACTATTTTACCCACGCCTCATCAAAAGTTCCGGTCTCCACTCCTCACCCAGTTATTAGTTCAGCAAGAAATGTTTCAAATTTTGTTCGAACAAATAGTGAAAAGAGACTTATCCCTTGTGTCACTCTCTACCTCTTTCTCTCCCTAACTTGATCTGCCGTATTGAATTGTTAACATATGATTTGCGGTAGCTTTGGTGGATCTAGGGCGACCTGTAGATTGCTGCCAGCTAATCATTTATTTTGCTTGATACATGCTCCTCTAACTCTATACACGTATTGTGTTCATAAATTGTATAATTCAATTCGGCAACATAGATGTCACATGAATTAAGTTCCTTTACCACTGTATTTTCGGTAACTTGCAAGGCTCTGTACCTGTGTCCAGTGATGGGTAGGCGACGTGTAAATAGCTAACTTCATACTGCCTGAGCACGGTCCTGTTTCTTTCAACAGTCACTGCATCAGATCTTACGCCGTTTCAACACAATCAAGTAAAGTTGTTTAATATATCAACTATATATATATCAATATATCAAAAAGCGGGCAATAACTGTATTGTAGCAACTGGGAGCCATCTCTCACATCGTCAATATAAATATGAACTGCCCGAAACATTGGCATACATGGCAGTGTTTCTGTGACTCACATAGGTCCACACAAACCCTGACAACCTCTGCTACCCAATGTAAAAGGCGAATAGTCAGAATTAGGAACCATTACTTATTGTGTTATTCAATGTTCCTTTATCTGCTATCGATATTACGAGTCATGAGAATATAGTGTAGATGCATTGTGTACTTCAAACTCCTTTGATATTTATTTGGTCGTGATGTACTCTAGAAAGGTTGTGCATGCACTTATGTTCAGATATGGAAGCAAGATGATGTAGCCGTTCACAATCGGTCCCATTTACTGAGTTACAAGTTTTTATGAAATCTACAAGGTCACTGAATCTAATTTGATGAGCTTAGCTGATTAGCATGCCTATTTATAGGTTTATTGAGAATATATTTGGATAGGATTATTGTGCTGTAAAAAAAATCATTCAGTTTTGTGTATGAATAAAAGATTTCGGTAAGTAGTAAGATGCAGATCACCAATCATCCTCAATGCCATTTTCTTTATTACATGTTTGCAATGAACCCTGTAGGGGCTACTAAATCCAACTTGATGGTCTTGACCTTTACGTATACATATTTCTGATTTTGTGTAGATTTATCGTTAAGTTTATATTTCGGAATTTAAAACTAATGCCACACAGCGTGCGTATGAATGAAGTCATTTCCGTTTCTTTTTTATGCTCGCTACCGTTCATACGAGGTTCTTTTTCTAAATGAACCGTTGTGATGAACTTTATTGTACATTTAATCTGACTTGATGTTATTTTTTGTATCATTATACGTATTACAGATATGTGTACATTTATGTATAGATTTAAAATTATGTAAAACACCATACTGTTTTTATGTATGACTGAAAATATTTATTTATTTTACATCTATTCAGCTCGTGATATGTTCCGAAGAGGATGGTACTTGTGTTCATCTTGAATAATTAGATAGACGCTTCTGTTCATTCACGGTTCCATTTATTCGGTTACACGATGTGATTAACTCTATACTTACCCTTAGCTATACTAGTAAGATGGACGGTTAAGAACTCACACGTCCCATTCACTCAGTTGCGCGTTGTGAAGCCTTCATTATTGTTATTAAATCTGCTTTGTTTGTCTCAACTAATCATCAGATGTATGCTAGATTTATTATGTACATATATGTAACCATAAAGTACCACACCGTTTGTGTGTATTTTCATTCATTCATTCATTCATTCAGATGCTAGTTCCCGTTCATAGACGGTCTCATTTATAATAATTAGATGTTGTAAACACCTCTGTCTGGATATCTAATCTGAATTGATATTCATTTTGTATCATAATACGTATTTAGATCTGTGAACATTTAAGTATTGTAGTTTTAGGATGAAAAAATAATACATATATATATATATACTGTTTGTGTATGAACAACATTTTATTTTATTTAGTTAGTTAGTTATGTCTCACCACATATTAATTACGAGCAGGACGCTCATACATTTGATACGCCATATGGTGACCACAATACTCTTTCAGGTGTTTAAGGAGCAATTCATAATGAATTTATTCAATATCTACTCGCAGTAACCCAATTTGTCCAAATTCGTCCTTATTTATTACCTTACATATCAAAGCTTGGCTAGGATATTAGTGACAACATCCCATGTGAGGTTTTTTGGAATAAAAGGTCCAGTGAAATACACATATATTTTCTCATTTTAGTTTTAAATGAACTTTTGCGTGCTTGACTTACTTTCTGGGGTATTTGAACCTATGAGTAAATGCTCATATCATGTAAGTATTAAATTAAAACAAGCAGCTTGCCGTCATTTACGGCCATCGTATGATGGTACAACAGAGAGGGAAGCGGTACAATTTATGCACTTAGTTACAGCAGAGAGGGAAGCGGTACAATTTATGCACTTAGTTACAGCAAAGAGGGAAGCGGTACAATTTATGCACTTAGTTACAGCAGAGAGGGAAGCGGTACAATTTATGCACTTAGTTATAGCAGAGAGGGAAGCGGTACAATTAATGCACTTAGTTACAGCAGAGAGGGAAGCGGTACAATCTATGCACTTAGTTACAGCAGAGAGGGAAGCGGTACAATTTATGCACTTAGTTACAGCAGAGAGGGAAGCGGTACAATTTATGCACTTAGTTACAGCAGAGCGGGAAGCGCTACGGGCATGGACTCAGTTACAATAGAGACGGAAGCGTTAGGCCTATGGACTTGGATACAGCAGAGAGAAAAGCGCTGCAGGCTTTTGGACTTAGTGGCAACAGAGAAGGAAACGCTGCAGATCTAAGGATTTAGTTACAAAATAGGGGGAATCATTAAAGGGTAATGGACTTAGTTACAACCGCGAAGCAAGCGCGGCAAGCTCATGGACTTAGTTACAGCAGAGACGGAAGTACTGCAGGCCTACAAACTTGGCTACAGCAGAGAAGGAAGCGCTGCCGGCTTGTGGACTTAGTTACAACCGAACGGGAAGCTCTTATGAACTTGGTTACAGCAGAGAGGGGAGCGCTGCCGGCTTATGGACTTAGATGCAGCAAAGGGGGAAGCGCTATAGGCTTAGGAATTTAGTTTCTCAAGATGAGCTTCTCAAAGATGTTTTTCAATACAAACCGGAGATATGGACTGAGGAAGGTGGACATAGGAAAAAAAAAATAGCAGGTTCCACAGAATTAACCGGAGATGTTATTCAATGGTTCGATATACGGTAAGCCACAGTCTCAACTTTTATAAACTTTGTGTGAGGGAATTACATTTTGATAGCAAAATTATTGCATAATGAAGTGAGTTTCATGGACACAAAGTGGATGGAATTTATTTTCTTAACAAAAACCACTTGGCGAGTTGGAATACGCAATCATCATCAGTCAGTACGCTTAATATAGAAGGACCGACAGGGTCAATTCTAGGACCTTTAGTATAATTATGAACAGTAATGACATGGTAGTTTTTGCAGATTATACTACAGTGTACTTTGCCGGAAAAATCATAATGATACTATTAATAATATGAAAAATCAATTGTTCTACACTTCAAACTTGTTCATATACGATAAATTGAAGCTAAGTGTCGACAAGACGCAGGATATAAAGTTTTCCATGAGAAAGATACTCATTCCTTACACACAGGTCGAATTGAAAGGTCAACCAATGAAAATTGTAATATAAACAAAGTCTCTCGGTCTGATAGTAGGCCAGAGGCTTATCTGGAAAGATTCCATCTCCTTCCTTGATGGGAAATTATTCAAATCTTGTGGTATACCTTACAAAATCCTTAATTTTCCATCAACTACCGCCAAGGTCTATTGTACTAGAACCTTGCGGAGTTATGCTACTACCAACATAACAAACCCATGACCTTTTATTTTCAGATGAAAGCTTGTCATTAGAACCATCAAACGCTGGCAGACGAGACTTCACATTGCCGCTCATTTGTCAATCCCACTGTTAGTAGTAGATAGGGATGCGAAAGTTGCGTGAGAAAAGAGATGCGAAAGTTGCGCGAGAAAAGGGATGCGAAAGTTGCGCGAGAAAAGGGATGCGAAAGTTGCGCGAGGAAAGGATGCGAAAATTGCGCTGGAAAACGCGGAGCGAAAGTTGCCCGTGAAGGAATTAGGTAGGCGATAATTAGGATGTATGTTTTTTTGTGACTCGACCGAATACGCTTTTAGTGAAGGAATCAGGTAGGCGATAATTAGGATGTATGATTTTTTGTGACTCGACCGAATATGGTTTTAGTGAAGGAATCAGGTAGGCTATAATTAGGATGTATGTTATTTAATAATGTACCCGACTCAGTCGCTGTATTTCTCGGACATTGAAGTTCCATGTTAAGACAAATTGATCATGATAGTTACTGTTACTTCACAGTGTTACCAAGAACGCAGTTTTTTTTTGTGACTCGACCGAATATGCTTTTAGTGAAGGAATTAGGTAGGCGATAATTAGGATGTATGTTATTTATTAATGTACCCGACTCAGTCGCTGTGTTTCTCGGACATTGTGGTTACATATTAAGACAAATTGATCAGATAGTTACTGTCACTTCATAGTGTTACCAAGAACGCAGTTTCTTTTGTGACTCGACTGAATATGCTTTTAGTGAAGGAATTAGATAGATGATAATTAGGATGTATGTTATTTGTTAGTGTGTCTGACTCAGTCGCTGTATTTCTCGGACATTGTAGTTATATGTTAAGACAAATTGATCAAGTTAGTTACTGATGATACGTAGAGCCTGCCCGTGAACAGATTTTTTTTTTGGGACTCGGCTAATGCATTTGTTAGATCGCATCTCGAGTGCTCTGTTCTATTTGGGTCAAGTGAGGTACTATTGGTACATAGAAGTTGCCCATGACGGGGTGGGGAAGAGGGGAGTCACTCGCGTGAGATAGGGAGGCTACATAAAAACACCCCGGGAGATAGGGACCCCATATATGCTTTTTGTGAAGGAATAAGGTAGTCTGTAACCACATAGAGACAAATAATCAAGTGAGTTTCAATGTAGGCATGACAGTTAGCGACTTTTTATCTCTGGATGTATGGTAACACAAAGATTTTTTTTCACGAGAAATATAGTCCTCCTGGGAAATTTCCGTTACCTTACGATACATTTCAGATTCCTTACGATATATTTCAGATTCCTTACGTTATCTTTCAGTTTCCTTACGATTTTTTCTGCTTGCATTGGTTACGTACGGTTTATAAAGATGTAAGTTATTAGGTCTTCTCGATACTGTATATGATTGTTCTATTTCGCACGGTATGATTTATTACTAGGATTGTTATTGAATGTCACATTTGAATAGACATTTTTACTGCTCGAACCTAGTTTTTTAGGATAATCGATGTTCTTATGCAAGAAATATGATGCACGATTGATTAAATCCATTCGCTTTGTTGCATTTAACGCCTTTCAGAGTTTCATCAGTAGTCAATGATAGGAACAAAACAGATACGTTCACGTCCTTTTTTTCAGAAATCCATTCGCTTTGTCGCATTTAACGCCGTTCAGAGTTTCATCAGGAGCCAATGTTAGGAATAAAACAGATGCGTTCACGTACTTTTTCAGATGAGTTTTTTTCTATAGACAATGCAACAAGATTTATTTATACATATATTTATTAATGAAATACACATTTGGGGATAGCATTTACATTGTTTATAAAGAGTATAATACAGGTTGACATATTTATATGTATATATATATATATGTATTTACATGGGTTCATTTACATTGTTTTCATGGGTTTCTTTCCACTGCATATTTTTCAATGGGTATTTAGGTGGATAATGAGACAGGAATAATAGTATATATAATTTTATGAATATGAGAGCATACACGGATTATTTACATTTTATGGACATAAGAGCATACGATGATTATTTATGATCGTTTAGAGGACAAACCTGCTGAGCTAGACGTACTTTCATCGTTAAGTTGACTACATTCACCGAACACGGTCTCACCCGGCTTGCGTCTCTTCCATGTTAAATCCATTTCTTCATCGATTTCATTAGCCAAGGCACATCGCTTCCTCTTTTTAGCGACGGACGGTTCATTTTCAATGGATTTCTTGGGAATGTCCGGGTGACCATAAGCAAGAGTTGTGCATGCGTCGAGATAGAAGCGTTTATTTTCAAATTTACTGCGGCAGTTTTTGATTGTGCGTACAGTTTGGAGTTGGCATGCTTGCGCTCGGATGTTGGGTATTGTCTCAAAGTGTGTGTATGTTTTCTGGGTATGTATATCTCTGTATTGTTCATGTTTGATTTTTGCTTGTGTCTGGTAATTGACACCTTTAGCAGCCGATTTTGTTGCGTCGGACTCAAGCAACATGCTGTAACACTTGGGTTGTAAGCAGATGATTTCACTCTGGTAGTCATCACCTGTTTCGCTTTTCAATAGTCCTAGCTGTCCTTTCTTGGATTCATCGAACAAGGGGTGATTTTTGGGGTAGTTGGAGAAGTCCATGTATTCAGCCAGGGGAGCTTGGTGCATTTCCGCTTCAATGTCAGTGACGCCTTTGAACTGGATTAGCAACGAGTCAGTGTCCGAGTAGATGAGCGAGACGTTGTCACCGTAGCGTGTTTTCAGTGTGTCATAGAAGAAGCTGTAGACTTTTGCTTTTGCTTTTTCAAGCATGAAGAATCCAACTTGGAGTGGATTAACCATTCGGATATTTTTTTGCTTGAGGATCATGATGACTGTTTCGGGACCGATGACGCAGCAGTTTTTTAGAAGGGGGTTGGCAGCGTGTTTTCGGAACTCATTGGGGGTGCACACGACCTTTGCCTCTAGACTTCGATTGAGCGGGTTGAAAAGCAACTTACCATATATAGAATAGGATAAAAGTTTGTACAGGGACTTTTCAAAGAAGTTCGTAGACTCCTGACGTTTCTGTATATTTTTCATGATGAAAGTTTTGAAGATCGGTTCCTGCTTGATGCGAAAAATTCGATGAACATTGGTCATTTCCAGTCCTTGCCTGAGGAGTACATGGAGAAGTTCCAGGGCCACTAGGTAGTCAGTTTGAGGTAGATGGCTAGCAACAAGCTTACGATCCGCTCGTTTTCTGTTTTTGAGATGTTCCGAGCCAGCCAAGAGATTTTTTTGTGAAGGGTGAAACATCGTCCAAGGTAATCTCTTTGTGATGTAGTAGGAGTGGCAGCTCATCTGTTTTTCTTGCAACTTCGTCGCTGACTTGGGCATCCACGCAGACAATGTACGTATACTCGCCAGAACAGTCTTTGTTTACCAAGTCGAATGTTTGAATTTCTTCCTGTGTGAGCTCGAGGATTTCGCCAATGATGAGGCGTTCGCTCAAGCATCCACCATAAAGACTGTTAAAGTCCCACATTGCTGCTGAAGACACGGGTAATGTGGGGTCATAGTCTTTGCATCAGGGATTGTTTATCTTGGTAAGACCTTTCGTCAACGTCACGAATCCGCCTCGTGTGTTTTTGACGATCAAGTGGAGGAGATCGATATCTTTGACCAGCGCCAATTTCATCTTTCCTTCGTAGAGGGCGGCCTGCATTGCAAAGCCAGGGACACTCACAAAATGGACGGGGTCCAGGGTAGAGTCGCGTGTCATGGTCTCCCTAAACTTTCGGAAGACCTCGGCCAGCAGCAGCGTATCGATGAGCAGGTATATGATCATGTAATCACTCAATGTCTTACAGTTTGCTGCCTCCCACATTTCGATCACTTCAGCATAATCAGAGTCCGATATTCCTCTGCCTCGAAGTTGACTGTAGAAAGCTTCTTGCGATGGGATCTCAGTTTGGTCCAGCACAGAATCCGATGTGATGGCTTCGTAACAGAAATGTCCTTTTCGAGTGGTGAGGTCTAGAACCTTGTCACTGTATCCGAGACTTGTGAGATGGGATTTGAGAAGTGTCATGTCATGCCCACTATTTCTAAATTTTTTGGCAAGACTGTCTAAACTTGAGTTTAGGAATGAGAACGAGTCGATGAACTTGACACCCTACTTGCTCGTGTCATCGTTCAAGGAGACAGAGATGCTGAACATTTTATCTGATTGTTTTGGCCGAACATTTATTTTCTTTGATTTTTTTACCATCCAATCCTCTCAGTATGAAGCGCATGTCATAGGCGGATGCATTGTGAGCAATACAAGGCATGAACCTGAGTTTCTCCGTTATTCTGAAGTTACAATTTAGGCACATTGCCGCCAAGTAGTTTCCTCTTTTTACCTCTTTATTGGGGTCAAAGACCCCCTCAACGTAATGGTTATGATGACGTACTCGTCTTTTTCCCTTTTCTCCAAAAGCATCTCCGCAACATTCACATGTTTTGCTTTCGCAATATTTTTTCACGTCTTGTTTGGTGAGGACGGGGGTGTGGAACAATGGTAGGGTTGACATGTATTCATTATAATCCAGCAACATATTCTTAACAAGATGTGTTTCCATCTCCTCTCGTGGAACTGTAGTCGAATCGACCACTTTGTGCTTTACAATTTTCCCGTCTTTATCCACAAGAGTGTAGCTGTATATACACAACTTGTGTATGTTGACTACATGTTTCCCCTCTTGGGCGGGTTCCAGCACAGATTCACAGTCATAATAACATACAACAGGGGGTTTCATTGTTGCATGCATGGCTGAGAATTGGTACATTTCCCCTTCTTCAGGCATACCGATGTTTTGCAAGCCTGTAGTGGACGATCATAATTTTACGTGACCCTCTTGTTTGCTTGCGTGCATGCCCTGCATACAGAAGGGACAAAAAAAGTTGTCTCTATGTCTCGTATTTCTGAATGTTTTCATAAATGTAGTGAAACATGGAATGAGGGCGACATGATTAGCATCTAAGATTTGCACAAGGTGGATCGTGCGCTCCTCACTGACCTCAAAACTGCCTCTGTATACACTAACCAGCCCATAACCTTCTTTCTCTTTAGTGAGTTGATACAGTCTATTGTTGACATCATAATCGCTTTCTATGTTTGGTAAATCTTCTAAAGCCACAGGTGTGTTCATGGGGAGATTTGGGAAGGTGAAATATATGTTTTTTGTACGAGAAATAAGTTAACTCTAATGCAGGTCTTCTCCTTGAGAGGTTTGTATTTTTAGGTAAATGGAAATAGGCAATCATGCTTGTCAGGACAACAATTATTCTTTTTTGTTTTGATTTTGACAATATGATGCTTGCCTGGACAATTTTTGGGCCAAGGAACATAACTACTCAGTCGTTTTGTTCCTTTAGCCCCTGTCTTGTAGAATTTAAGGTCAACAGCGGATACTGTTTTAATGCTCCAGCCACTACCTTCTAGCTCCTGTTTGTCTACTTTATGTTGTAAATCTACCCCGAGATCTTCAATCAATTCACTTAAATCCACTGTTTTTGTTAGCTGGATTGCTTTTGTGTTTAATACCCAATCATTTTCTCCTATAGATGCATCCTCCATGAATTTCCCCATTTTAACCCTCGCGGTGCACTGGAGTCTCTGGAATGTTCCAAATTTTATTCAATGTGATTCACTAATTCCCTGCATCCTAATGTTATCAATGATGATATGTTGACGTAATCAGTGATTGAGATAAATGTTGATGTTACGAAATGCTGGTCCAATATACCTTTAGAGGTTGGTGGGTGAAATATAGCCACTCCCGACTCGACAGTAGATTGTGCATCAGTAGAGTGAGCGACGGATGGATCAACAGTACCCTAAACTCCGGGAAAATCCGGAGCAGTAGCCTGAGCGACGGATGGATCAACAGTACCCTGAACTCCGGAAAAATTCGGAGCAGTAGCCTGAGTGACGGGTGGATCAACAGTAGCCTGAACTCCGGGTAGATCTGGAGCAGTAGCCTGAGTGACGGGTGGTTCAACAGTAGCCTGAACTCCGGATAATTCCGGAGACGTAGCATGATCGACGGGTGGATCAACAGGATACGCTGCATCAGTAGACGATAGCAAGGACGGAACACTTGTAGGCTGAACTCTGCCTTGTTCCGGAAGGGTTCCACCACCGGGTTGCGAGCTTGCCGTGGGGCTAGCGAAAGGGCTTGCGGTAGGGCTTGCGGTGGGGCTAGCGATAGGGCTTGTGGTAGGACTTATGGACATTGCCACGCTAGGGACAGTCCCTGCATCCTCCAACAATGGCGCATCTGCCATATCGTCTTGATTCATCCTGCATGAATAAAAAACTCTAGATTAACAACACAGTTAAAACAATACACAAAGACAAATTACTTACATCTCGAGTGAAAATATGACCAACAAGATCAACCCTGCAATATCAAATAGCAAAAGACATCTCTAAATTACTTGCATCTCGAATGAAAATATGTCCGTGACCAACCAAATCAACCCTGCAAATCATGCATGAGCTACGCTGTTCACTAATTTATACAACAGTGTACGATAACTTGGGAAATATAGCATTCACACAGAGGCCCCTTGCTACGCTGCCAGATCCACGAACCAAGAAACCAAAACAAAACGAAACCTGTACGACACTGAAATCACCGGTCCTTGTGGGGAGGAAAGGGGTGGGTGGGTGTGGGAGCCATATAAAAAAAAACTGCTGACTGCACGGATACACACACTCCTCGCTCATCGCATCGTCTATACCTCCTCTGCATATAGCCTGCTCATAGCTCCCGACCACAACCTCTCGTCGCCAGTGATCCATTACAGTCTCTCATCGCATCGCCTGCTTCATCATGGAAGTGTTCAGGATGAGTGAACAAATTGTTCCATACAATCGCAACCTTAAACGTTTCTCATTCGTCGAGGGAGATAATTTTGTATCGGCAACGATGTCAACGTTCAAAATCATCCTAACCATGCTCAAGATGGAACTGGATGCTTCTATCCTGATTCGGCAGGAGTCTAGCAGCGTCGTTATAGTCTGCAACCAAGAGGGATGTTCATTGATGTTTTTAAACTCAAAGTCTTCTCGTCACCGATCTAGAATACTTCTTCGCCCAGACTTCATTTCCAGTTTCTTAACACAAGAAACTATAATCATGGGTATGATACAAGATCCTTCATACTCTTCCACCGAATCTCGTGGATTTAAAGGCTCATTGGAACAAGCCGAAAATGAATCACGACCTGAAGCAAAATATGAAACGGTAGATTCCTCAACCAATACCTTCTACTCCGATGCTCAACATTACGGAGTCAAGCCGCAAGATCAAGACGGACAAAATCATTCTATTGATGTAGTAAATACCTATAACCCTCCTCAGGATCAAGGAAGCAATGCTTCAGTATTTGATGTTCCAGGAAAAGGTTACAGTGGAGCGTCTGTATATACCTTTGCAACATTTACCATAGCTTCTCAAGACATCGCGGAATACCCGAATCGACCTTTATTCAAGTAAATTAACCACCCAATATAATAGGAATAAAGAACTGTATCATATGTAATAATTTATTCAATAAATATATTTAAAATAAAACTCTGTATATACTATCCTTTGCAATGCATCATGCCCGACTTGGAACAAGTCAGATTCTGTACTCTGCTAATGGCCATTTCCATAGAATCGACCTTTATTCAAGTAAATTAACCACCCAATATATTAGGATTAAAGAAGTGTATTAAATGTAATAATTTATTCAATCTGTAAATACTAACCTTTGCAATGCATCATGCCCGACATGGAACAAGTCAGATTCTGTACTCTGTTGGTGACCGTTTCCATAGAATCTAGAATCAACTATTTGTTCTTGGTGAATAGGAAATCTGTCCCGCACATCGGTCGAAGCGACGGGCCATGTATATCCATAATTTATGGGTCCGAGAATAGGCGGGTGTTGTGGGATCCATGAGCTGCTGCTAGGTGAATGTGGATATAACGCTCCCTGACATGCTTGATGTGGCTGCAATGGAAGGCCATATCCATACTGCAGGGGGTGATGCTGAGGATGCATCTGGAAATGCTGAGGATACCATACGTTGCAATGTTGTGGGTGGAACGTATATGCAGAAGAAGAAGACGCCCCATTACCCAGACTGAAAAAACGGAGGATAAAAAAATGTTTATTTTAAAAGAATGTTTATTGTTTAAAATATAAATTGCACACATAACAAAAAACGCTATTGTTTTTGGTATATATCAGCGTTACAACGAGGAAGGGTCGGGGTGGAAGCTCTACTTGACAAATGATCTTCGAATAATATCATCGTTGCATCTAATGATGAATCAAAGATGGTAATCTCGGCGCGGGATACGTCAGACACCTTGTCCCCTATTATGTTTAAAGGATCCTCAAAGACACTATTCAAATTGTAATTCATGATGTAGCTATCATTCATAATACATTCCAACTCACGTACACTGTTGTTTAACGACAGATTATGTGGAGTTGATGATAAAGGTGGGTAGCTGACATCGTCTTCTACATATATTAAATTAGGATTGGGTTCAATACCACTCAAATCAAGCATCGAAAGCTGCGGCAAATACCCATGATGAAGTAAACTGCATTCAAAAATATCGTCGGGTTGATAAATATCGAGTGTAGAACCCCCTTCGTGTGTGTGAAGTCTATTTACTAAATCAAATGAATTATTTGGAGCCAAATCATCATGAATAGGATCGATAATCTGAGCGCCATTCTCGCACAGAAATATGATACTATCCTGATTTGGCTCCAAATAATTTCCCCATGCGTTTACAAGCATACTCCAGAGGGGGAAGTTTTCTGGATCGTTAATGGACCATACTAGGTTTAATGTTCTTCGGAAATTTATGTACTCCACTAGATCCCTCTCTGGGCAAAACGGTCCCCATGAATGATCACGATAGGTTATTAAAAATTGGGCTGGGGTCGCGTGGAGAGGAATCTGAGACTCTAAATATATTTGTCGACGCATGGACCATCCGTTTTCTGAGTCATCGATTGCTTGAGACCACACAACCTCCTGATAACCGATTTCTATAAGGAACTCTAAAAACCTACGCTCTTGGAACAAAGACAATTCGTATTTAGTGACTTAAGTGGGAATAGTAGCGAACCTCCTCTTTTTGGCTGGTGGCGCAGCCTCTTCTCCATCCTCCCAACGTTTGGTCAGAGCTCTTGCCCTACTTGCGGTCAGCAGTGGATCCTGACTGCCCACGCACGTGCCGCCTCCATTAAGACTCGTCGATCCTACCCTACTTGCGGTAGCTTGTAGAGGCACGCCACCCTAGAGCATGCCGGGAACGGAGGTGGAACCGTTAGGTTAAATGGTAACAGCATCTCGCGGTCGCTTCATTGCCCGTGCAGGTACCCCTTTCCCCCGCGTGACGCAATGGCCGGGTCATGTCGACCGTCATATACGATTATACAATCCTCTTCCTCGGGTAAGGAAGTACATTTTGTTGGATGAAACAAATTGAGGTGAATTAGAATATTGATAACTAATACACACTCATACGTTATTTTCATAAAAAGTAGATTTACATTAGTATACATTGCTATAATTGAATAAAAATAATTTCCCTTGCAACGTGTAGATATTTCTTACAATAATGTTCTGATATATTTAACACGATAAAAAGCTCATATATTACTTACCGGTTGGTAAAGCCGATGACGCTATCTCCTGAATGCTCGGGGAGGTGATGTCCCCGAGAATAGCAATCCCCCCGCTCGTTCCTAGCCGCATTCCGGCATGATCTGGCGAATAATATTTAGGTTATTGTATGTATAAATATTGCGAAATTGTTGCTGTATGAATAAAATACGTTATAAGAAACGAAAATTTAACTCTGTGTCGATACAATCCCTCTCGACTCGACATGATAAGATTTTTTACCTTCTTGTCGACTCAGACCATCCCGACTCGTGTTGTGCTCAGAGATGGGGTCCTCAACTTGGTCTTCATCCAACATGGATAGGAGGCCTGATAGATCGCTATGTTCGGTAACGATTGATCCTCGACTGGATCAGAAGCTAGGGAAAATAAATAAGACGAAAATAGAATACCCCGTACATATTCTATATCATACATTACTGCAAAGTTTAAAAAATTCCTATCAAGTTCTAATGATGTATTCATTTAAATGGTGATCTATTATCATTGAAGAAATAAACTTACCGGATAAATAAGCTTGAGATGGAAAAGAGCGTGCCTTTTGAAGACGCTCAAGAGCAGCATAAAGTTCGGAGGAAGCTAAATGCAGGAAATCATCGGCAGTTGTTCGAGAACAGGAAATTATGTTATTGGGAAATTTTCTGCACAAAAGAGAAGGACAAATATACATTTGGGGTCTGTGCATACATTGATGTAAAACCGTATGTATATTTTTTTTATGATTCTTTCTTTGAATCTGACTTATTCGGACATTATACACAATGATGGTGACAAAAAAAAATGTATCCCTAAACATTATAACTTCGAAAACACAATGATAAAAAGCGCATGTCCCATGCATGAGAAAAATATCTGTGACGATTTCACAATCTTCGAAAATATCTCCCCATTATAAAAGCGAATGTCCCATGCATGTGAAAATTTTTGTAACAAGCCGGTAACGTAACCACTGAGAAGTTCGATTCAGAATGTAAAGAAAAAATGATAACTTCTGTAAAATGAAAGGGTGACAGGTATATGAAGTGGAAAAAATTACATATTAAAAAACAAATATATATCTGATTTTATTTCAAATATGTTGGTAATGAACCACGACCATTATATTTGTAATAAAATCAAAATGTATATCTGATTTTGTTTCAAATATGTTTGGTAATGAAGCATGAGAAGAGAGAATCGATGTCACAAACATGAAATAGTAATTAAAGATACCGTATATAAAGAGCTCGCTGAAAGAATATAAACAATGTTTTGGATACACGACATAGTGTGTTATGAAATTAATTTTGCATACACAGTACAAATCACCTAACCTATCTTATGTTTAACGCGAATAAATAAGATGCGGTTGAAACAAGGATCATGAATATCGAGATGTGAACAAAAATTGGTAAATATCGTATCTATTACGAAAAATACGGATAAAAAAAAACATACGACACGATATGGAAACGCTATATAGAAGCGAGATATACTTACCTTACTGGAGACAAGACTTCAAATCTTGTTACACAAATCGAACTCTAGAGTACACTGTTCTCGGGAGAGGGAATGCATCCACCTTAAATACGACTCCATGTGAGGGAATGCATGACGTCAGAAGCCTACCTACTTTCTAAGCCATTCTCTGAACATAAACACTCTGTAAATGATCATATGAAATAAGACTGTAGAAACGAAGCTATTTAGATTTCTTACGGGTCAGCTAACAGCACAAATCTACATAAATAAGAAAACAAAAAATACAGGAAAGGTCTGCAGTGGGAATCCCCAAGATGCAATCTTAGCTGTGTCGGTAATGGATACGGAGTTTTTTTTGTGACTCGGCTGATGCAGTCACATGGGTACAGTATTGGGAAAAATAAGTAGAGGTATAGTTAGAAATAGGACATTTTCGTATGAAATGATGAAAGCATCTCTATCTCAGCAGGTTTTATCCTCTAAACGATCATAAATAATCATCGTATGCTCCTATGTCCATAAAATGTAAATAATCCTTGTATGCTCTCATATTCATAAAATTATTTATACTATTATTCTTGACTCATTATCCACCAAATTACCAATTGAAAAAAATGCAGTGGAAAAAAAAAACATGAAAACAATGTAAATGAACCTATGTAAATAAATATATATATAAATATGTCCACCTGTATTATACTCTTTATAAACAATGTAAATGTTATCCCCAAATGCGTATTTCATTATCAAATATATGTATAAATAAATCTTGTTTCATTGTCTAGGAAAACTCATCTGAAAAAATACGTGAACGTATCTGTTTTATTCCTAACGTTGTGTCGTGATGAAACTCTGAACGGCGTTAAATGCGACAAAGCGAATGGATTTAATCAGTCGTGCATCATATTTCTTGCATAAGAATTTCGATTATCCTAAAAATAGGTTCGAGCAGTGAAAATGTCTATTCAGATGAGACATTCAATAACAATCGTTGTAATATATCATACCGTGCGAAATAGTACAATCATAAACAGTATCGAGAAGACCTAATAACTTACAACTTTATAAACCGTACGTAACCAATGCAAGCAGAAAAATCGTAAGGAAACTGGAAGATATCGTAAGGAATCTGAAATATATCGTAAGGAATCTGAAATATATCGTAAGGTAACGGAAATTCCCCATTTCTCGTGAAAAAAGCTCTTTGTGTGACCATACATCCAGAGATAAAAAGTCGCTAACTGTCATGCCTACATTGAAACTCATTTGAGTATTTGTCTCTATGTGGTTACAGACTTCCTTACTCCTTCACAAAAAGCATACAATATATGGAGTCCCTGTCTCCAGGGGTGTTTTTTATGTAGCCTCCCTATCTCACGCGAGTGACTCCCCTCTTCCCCACCCCGTCATGGGCAAGCTCTATGTACCAACAGTACCTCACTTGACCCAAATATAGAACAGAGCACTCGAGATGCGATCTAACAAATGCATTAGCCGAGTTCACGGGCAGGCTCTACGTATCATCGGTAACTAACTTGATCAATTTGTCTTAACATATAACTACAATGTCCGAGAAATACAGCGACTTAGTCAGACACACTAACAAATAACATACATCCTAATTATCATCTGTCTAATTCCTTCACTAAAAGCATATTCGGTCGAGTCACAAAAAAAAAGCTGCGTTCTTGGTAACACTATGAAGTAACAGTAACTATCTTGATCAATTTGTCTTAACATGTAACTATAATGTCCGAGAAATACAGCGACTGAGTCGGGTACATTAATAAATGACATTCATCCTAATTATCGCCTACCTAATTCCTTCACTAAAAGCATATTCGGTCGAGTCACAAAAAAACATACATCCTAATTATCGCCTACCTAATTCCTTCACGGGGCAACTTTCGCTCCGCGTTTTCCAGCGCAACTTTTGCATCCCTTTTCTCGCGCAACTTTCGCATCCCTTTTCTCGCGCAACTTTCGCATTCCTTTTCTCGCGCAACTTTCGCATCTCTTTTCTCGCGCAACTTTCGCATCCCTTTTCTCACGCAACTTTCGCATCCCTTTTCTCGCGCAACTTTCGCATCCCTATCTACTACTACTGTTTCACTTCACTAACACATCGCGGCAGTGTTTCTTCACCAAACTTCGAACCAATTAACATATAATGATAACAATATTTTTTTATGAGAAATTATACTATGTATAATCTTTGTAACAATACGAATGACCAAATTCAACGTGACTACCACATTTTTTAGTATGCACACAAAAAACTTGGAATTCAAATACTCCAGATAAAAAAAACGAGTGTCAGAATATGTACCTTTAAACGTTAACTACAACAACACCTGTTCGAACTTGTGCATGCAGAAATTCTTGAACTGTACGCGGTCCTTAATACAATTCACCATGTCAATCAAATATTTTTTAGTAATCAGAGTCATTTTCTTTCAAATATTTTTTCCTGTTTTATGTACGTGCATTTCCTCTTAAATCGATTATCGAACACATTTTAATTGCTACCGAAGGGTCGATACTGCCGTACAAGACGGCTTGTACGGCACCATTCCATGTTGCCGTACAAGCCGGCATGTTAACTGTATAATTAATTTCAATATGTGCGACTTGTATGTCAAACATCAGTCTGGTGAATGTAATATATTATCCCAATATATTCTACTCTCAGTTTTATATTAGAGGTTAGTGTGAACACTATATTGCCTTGACTGCTTAACAAATAGTAGATCCAACCTTTTTCCCATAATGTTAAAGAAATGAAAAGTTCCATATAACGTTCAAGTTTGTCGTGATATATTGAACAGCTGAAAATAGAGTGCCTCCGTCAATAATATCAATTTATTGTTGGAATGTAATGTGAATATATTTTCTAACCCAACTTTATTAAGTAGCAAATGTTGTCTTCAGAACAGCTCACGCTGATGAAGATCTAGTACAAATTACGTGTTATGTAAAATTTCTGTGTTTTTTGAAGCCATCATTTTATCTAAAGATAAATTGAGCCATTCTAAATCATTGCAAGAACATCGGAGAAATTTTCCCGCTATCTTAATACGCTTGGAACTTCTGAACGATGCTACTCGTGCAAAGTTTATTTCAAGATGCTTTCCGGTGGAATTTTTATCGTCAATTTGGTTCTAGTATGTGAATAGCCTGGAGGCTCAAATGAATTTATATTATGGAGCATTACCACCAATAATCAGCGTTTCAAGAACAGTGACTTAACGCAGCACATTCCTCAATGAATTATTTCAATCGAATGAGTATATTGGGAATAATTATCACTTCGTAATTTAACGGAACTAATCTAATACCTACATGCCTCATGGAAAAACGAGGGGTCTCAATGACTCGAGAAGTCTCGGACCTCTCACTCAGCACCAAACTGTTCCAAGCGACCTGGTCACAATGACTCGACACGGACCTATCAAGCAGCACAGGGGCTGTTCCAAGCGACAGGGTCTCAACTACTCTGGTAGTCTTGGACAAAACACTCAGCGCAGGAGCTGTTCCAAGCGTCGGGGTCTCAATTATCCGAGTAGTCGCGGATCTCCCACTCAGCACAGGAGCTGCTCCAAGTGGCAAGGCCTCAATGACTCGATTAGTCCGCGATCTCAGACTCAGTATAGGAGCAATTCCAAGCGACGGGGTCTCATGGACTCGAGTAGTCCCGGACCTTCCTCGCAAACACTGGGCCGCGCAACAAGCACCACGTCCGACACAAAACACGGGTTTAGTAGCCTCATCATCCCTTTTCTTCTCAAGCACTCAGTCGCAACGCGTCCAAGCTAGGAGCTGTCTTATGTTTATCACCTCAACCGCCTCCTGCACTTTTTGCATGGTAATGTCAGACATAATTCTTCCTCCAAAATCGACATTCGTGTATCACCACCAACAGCAACAATGTCCGACCATCTGACATCCTCAAACTCCATCAACTCTTCGAAAATCTCAGAACACCTCTGCCGTACGTCACCACTCTCGAACAACAACCAGCCGTTCACATATTTCACCCCCTCCTTCATCCCCATCTCATTTTTTCCCCCTCTCTTATACACTTTAAAGAATATCTTCTGATTCAAAATACCAAAATTCACCTACAGCTGCCTACCCTCCCAGCATCAGCGTCCATCTTCGCTCTCATCACACGATTTACCTCATTTTTTTCTTTTGTTGTTTGTCATAGGTCACCAATGACATCGTCGGCACCCAATCCACAAAGCACTTCTCTTTTTCGCTACCGTTATTTTGATCTCATCGTTTCACCACTGGCAACCTTTCCTATTACACCCACCCACACAGCGCACACCACAAACATCTTTAACGTTTCATTGAGGCTTCTCTGAACTTCTCAATTCTTCCTCGTTATTTCTCTCCTCCTGTCCCACTCTCAATCTTCCTTCCACCAGTAGATGATCAGATATTCCTCTGCACATCTCACTTCGAAATCAACTCAAAATCTATTGGCAATCTACATATCAACTACTGCACCACGAGAGATTTTTACTCACCCGTACCTGTGGACATTTTGCTTCTTGAACAAGATATTTACCAAAACCAGCACCCGTTTAATGCAAAATTCAATAAGGCACTCTCCCCTGGAACGTAATAGCTCCCTACCTCATTCTCATTACCACCAGATTGTATGGTCCTCCAAAACACCAAATGCATAACTAAGAGTAATCCAAAAATGCTTCCTCGCTCACGCACTCCGCTCTATGCTTGGTCTGTAAGAATTCACGAATGTCCATGTTTATATTCCCAGTTTACCCTTCTCCCTATCAATCTGAAGGACACTTACTTCAGATCCGGAGTGCTAATAGACATCCGATTACATCATAACAACACCACCATCTCGTGCCATGCCTTCTTCCACACAACAATTCCTTCCCCCTGCCAAACAAAACTAATATTTTCCTCTATATTTTGGTATCTTCCCAGCACCAACACACCAGACTTACTCCACACAAACATCTCACCAATCCTTTGCCTCTTTGTTTTATCCTTACTACAACCACGTGGATTTAGCTACCCTAACAATATTTGAATTTGTCGAATTTATGAGATTCTTTGCTAACAAAGCGGGTCAGAGCGGAGCTCCCACCAATACGCTTTTATTTCACCCACGACGCTTTCGAGCTGGTCTTTTACCAGTTGAGAAGCCGACCAGAATGTCTCACTCGGGTCAGGCAGGTTCGAACCTACACTCATATGCTTCCAATGGAAATATATTGTGAAGAGAGGCGGACACGCTACCCACTTGGATTCCGGTCTGTTAGCGTTCGGATAGACGGGCCTGTCCTCCCCCTTTTCGTTCCCCAGCCCCTCGCTCTGCCCCTATTTAATCGCCTTTACGACAAGAAAGGGGTACGGTAGCAAGTATTCTTGACCTCTGAGGCAGGGTAAATTAAAAAAGCCGTGAAATATTATTTCTATGTCCAGTTCTACTTTTCGGACCAGCAATGCCACCCGATATTCTTATATGCTCCCAACAACAAATTTTTATGTGTGTCTTCACCCCATCAGCGGCTATGACAAAAACCTGGTAATTCTGGTAAAGGTTTCTAGCGTGATATAGCAAACCTTACTCATAGATAATGAGTAGGCTTGTGGCACCATCGGCAACCGGTAAGCCGGGGAAACTAGTGTGACGCACTAATTGTGGAGTAGTCTTGCAGTACCTTCAGCATCCGGTAAGCTGAGCAAACTATTTTTAACGGACTCGTTGTGGAGTTAGGCTTGCATTTCCTTCAGCATCCAGTAAGCTGGGTAAACTATTCTGACACACTCGTTGCAAAGTGGGCTTGCAATACCTTCAGAATCCGGTATGCTGTGTAAGCTGTTTTGACGCAATCGATGTGGAGAAGGCTTGCAGAATATTCAACATCCGGTAAGCTGGGTAAACCATTCTGACGCGGGACCTTCAGCATCTGGTAAGCCGGTGAACTGGGTAAATCAGTTTGACGCTGTACTTTCAGCATTCGGTAAGCTGAGTAAGCCATCCTGATTCGCTCGTAATTTGCTGCCTCTTGGCCTCGGCTCGCGCAATCAAGACAAACACTGTCATCAGACACTGCAGGCGTTCTGAAGGCGCTGCCGCTGCGGGGGACAGACTAAGGCACTGATGAAATTAGAATGAAATAAATACACTGGAATCAAAACTCTTATTATAAAACGGCGTGACAAAGCGTGTTCGATTGAACGGCGGTTTAGACGGCCGAGAAGGCTGTCGAATAACGTTTTGGGAAAGTTTCCCACATTTTCCTGATCACTATAATTGGGTATTTTGGTCTTGGAAGTGGTAATGACAGTTTTATGTTGCATTTTGAATGTGATAACTGATGAAAATCAAAATGTAATCAAATATGTTATATATGACCCCTTGCCAATCATAAACTAAGCAAATGAATATTTTTGTGGATACATATGCTGCATCAGTTCTTGCCCTGCAATTATAATAATGAAGTGGATTCATTTTTATTGATGTCTGGCCTTAGAAACGATTGCAAAAAAAGCACCGGATTGGAAACTGTGTATCTTGTCTATAGACCCTTGTAGGGGTTCACATACTGTATTTGACGAAAGTGTCGATAACCTGGAACAAAACTTTTAAGGTGAGAACCAATGCACCATGAGTCGTACACAAGTAATTATGGCGCAATATGGTTCAAAAACTGTGAAAAATATCGTAAGCTATGATATTCTGGAACATCAGCTGCACACAACATTTTATAGCCCTGCAGCATTCAAATCAGAGAATTGGTGTAATTGATGCAGCCATCAATCCTCTTCCTCAGTCAGCAGCGATGCATTTAGGACTCATAATGACCTGAGTAACAAACCCTTGCTTCAGACAGTCGTGATGCAATATGAACTCACAAAGACATGAGTAACACTTTTTGCTTATTTATTTATCATTGGACTTGGCCGCCTACGCTGAAGGATTTGTTATGTGTTGCGCTTCTGTAAATAAATAATTTAATAGTTAGGGAATCATCCTTAATTCACCTCTTAGGTCTAACATAATGGGAAGTATCCGTTTTCCATGAAGAGGTTTCAATTATTGCCATCCACAATACCTAGTTCTGACCAGGTAGATGATGTGTCTGCGGAGTCAAAAACAGGCACCACTCAACTCCTTGCGTGTCTGGCAGCAAGAAGTTGAGGGGTGCCTGATGCCTGAATCTGAGATATTTGCCACGAAATGATTGTGTATCGTACCTACTTATCTATTGACATATATATTAACCCTGAGTGAATCTATCTATATTGGTTACTGTGCATCCGGAGTGGCTCTTGTAATTTATAGTCTATCGTTGCTGTATTACAAAGATTCTATTTGTTTATGGCTAGAGAATCTATTCAGATGATGTTTAAATAGTCCGTGTCGTTACGCTCATGAATATTCTTTTATGTTTCTATACGTTGAAAGTCTCTTTGTTAATATATTTTGTAGCAAAAATTTATTTTTTGGTAACAGATCGGATAGTTTTCACAGTGTTCCGGTGCACTTGTATGAAGTTATGAGTGTCCACATGAGTGTCCACATGTCCACATGAGTGTCCACATGAGTGTCCACATGAGTGTCCACATGTCCACATGAGTGTCCACATGTATACTGGACTTAATTTTGAGACTAGAGCGTAATTGCTGTCACCAAAGCTTTAGTAAATGAATACAGTCAAATAATAAATAAGGACAATTCATCAATATTGTCGGATAAAGAGCGATTGGTGGTGACTATTGGGGAAGGTGGAGGCCACATTCATATCAGTTAAATAGAGTCATTTTTGTTTCATAGATTTATTGGATTCGACATTCAACATTGATTTCAATATTGACAACAGTAACACATTCAATACGTGTTTTGAACATTCGAAGATGGAGTGGATTGGCCTCCCTGAGTTCGATCCGTATCCTGTCCTCCCTGTGTTCGATCCGTATCCTGTCCTCCCTGTGTTCGATCCGTATTCTGGCATAACTACCTTTAGCCTTCATACACTCCGTTACATTATAGGACTAAACTATACACGATTCGATTGTCAACCCGCTTCAGATTCTCAGTTACATTAAACGACTAAGCGACATTGGTTTGAATGTTTTCCCGCCACAACGTTGTGATGCATTCTACATGGTTACTTAATTTGAAATGAGGGTCTTAGCTTCAATTCAGACGTAGTCCAGATTTATTATGTATACCTGCTCAGTGGCCAAGCGGGTAGCGTGTCGGGCTTAGGTGGTAGGTTCGAGCCTACCTGACCCCGAGTGAGACATTCTAGCCCGTCTGTCTTAATGTACGAGCTAGTGAAAGGCATATTGCCTCCAGGAGCGTATTATGAACTCCAATAATCCTTCCCTTTAGGCTCTATGTAGATGTGGGGGATACGAATTATCTCCAACAATAGAGAGGATGGGACAGAATCCTGCAGTTGCAGGAAGATAACGATGTTGATATAAATAATGTTTGGCACCTATCTTGCTTGCCATGTTGTGGGCCCAGTGTGCGGATGTAAGGCTGGGATACGTCCCTGATTTGTTGGCTGACAGGCGGTCATGTGCTTTACCTCCCTAACATTACGTTATGTTATTTACATATTCATGGGGGAGAGGGCATACAATATGTAGAGGCGCGCTTGTCCCTAACTCATCTTATGCATCTATGTCGCGTATTTCCATCGCTACTCTGTCTTGTCTCCACGTATGTTCTTTTTGTGCATAATTTGAATGTATTGGTAGGAATGCTCTGTTCAACTTGATCTCTGTTATCATTTCTGTACCATAGTAATAATAATAATAATAATAATAATAATAATAATGCTAATAAAAATAATAATAACAACAATACTACTAATAATAATATTAATAGTAACATGCACCCGAACGCACACTGTACAACTTATGTTGCCATCCAGCGCCACTCGTACGTTGTGCAATCCCTAAAAGTCTTAACTCCTCACCTCAGCATTGTTTGTGTCTATGGAATAAAGATAAAACCAGAAAAGCTCGACACATGTTGCAAGATTGACTGTATTGACATAGTTTGTCATATTTGTACATGGCTGTATCCCAATAATCTTCCATAATAATAATTCCATTCTCTACAGTCCTCGCCTGCTAACAGCTCTCCTCTGAGCCAATATTGCGGTGGTAATCTGGGCCAGGGCTTATCATGACATTCATGGATGATAGGAGGCTTATTCGAAGCCCTCAGTGCGCTAATAAGCAGACATATTTAGAGGGAAACTGGACTGAAAATGTTCACTTCTTAAATTACATAGAATGATAGCGAATTGTCGAATACGAAAGTATGTAAACTGCGAGTTGTTCGTGGTCCTCTTCTCTGTATATATTCTTTACCTAGCAGATGTGTTGCATCGTATACATTATTAGATCATTTTGCACCCGTGTTCGGTCTGACCCATTCAAGAAACACCGTTTTTTGAAGATAATCTCAATCCCTAACACACTATTTGGGAAGGGAAGCCCTGCATGGCGGCGGCAGCGGCCCGATTGTCAACCCGATGTGAGGGTTGAGATGAGTTATTAGGCATTGCGAAAGGTAATGGTTACGATGCTAAAGATTTCATCATTTGGTGTATATTTTATGTAGACCATTCACCCTTCTGTCATCGTACAATGTTGTAGTCCCCTCATTGCAACATATTAGCATATTTCGATTTCCCAACCGGTGTACTAGCGATTTACAACCCGCATGTATTCGTGATTTCCCAACCACATGATTTCGTAATTTTCCAGCCCCACGTGTTACTGGTTTCCAAACGTCATGTGGCCGTGATTCTTACTTCAAAATAGATTTTTGCCCGTTAGATCATTGATGATATATTGTAAGATGTGATACATTGTGAAACGTTATCGTCTCACGAATTCCCTTCGTATTTTTTTATATATGGAGTTCACTTTTTTCTGCCAGTAGTGTTAACCAGCATATAACCAGGGTGCCTTAGTCTTTTCTATTATTAGACGTACAAATGTTTATGCGTATGTCATGTATGGTGATGTAGTGTAAACTATATTTTGTTCCATGAAGTACGAGAGAGCCGCACAGTAGAGATTAGCTGTTATGAATTCATTTTTCATATAATCACTTCCATCCCCATGTGAATCTTACCAACATAGATTAGTTTATAAGATTATCAGTACATGGCTTATATCATGAAAAATATTTTTGCGACAGGCCACCGACAGGAGACGAGCTGTCACGAATTAATTTCAATCTCACTTTTTGCTTGGGTTGGATGGATGATTATTCATTTTATAGACCATTAACACTTTATATTAGTGTTTTATTATTTCTTATTTCGTGGGCTCTATTATTTGTCAGGGTCCTTTTTGCATGGAGATCTATTTTGGATTAGTCATATAATTATGCATCTTTAGACGCCTGCATTGGCCTTAGGTGGACTATGCGGTGTGTTAGTTGGTCTAGTCCAACCAACGGTGGGGGAATTTGCACTTTCCTCGGACCCTAATAAATGTCCGAGAACAGCTCGGCGGTTTGATGACTAAATGGTGAAATAATGTTGATGTTGATCTTAGAGATTGGAACTCTTGAATGGCACTGTACGTGTAGGGGACGAGGCGAGTCGAATCAGTTTGAGGCGAGTGGAGACGAGTCGACTGGCGTGGCGACGAGCCGAGACGAACCGAGGCTGGTTGAGACTAGGTGACCCGGGAATGGGGGGCACTCGTGGGACCCGCGGGACTCGGGGACCCGGGGGTTCCGAGAATCCGAAACCCGGTTTCGAGAAGGCTGTTTGGGATACCTTTGAGACCCGTTGGAACCCCCCTAAGAAACTTTGGGACCCGCTTGAGGCCCCTCTGAGACCTGGGACCCTTGCTTTCCTCTTCCCCTGCTGTAAACCTCATACTTAGAAAAATGTACACATGTGAAATGCTTGAGAAGAAAAATTAATTATCACAGTCCGCGGGTTGCTGGCGCAGAGGGCAAGGGTCGTGTAGAGGCTGGTCGAGGTGCGTCGAGATCAGTCGAAACATGTTAAGGCGAGTCGAGTTGATCGCGACGAGCCGAGATTGGCAGAAATTATTCGAGACAAGCCGAGATGAGCTGAGACGAGGGGCCCGGAGAGCTCGGGGGCCCAGAGGGATTCGGGTTACCCTCCGGGATTCGTTGGGCCCTTTTGGGACCCGAGACACCTCTGCCACCCCACTCCCACCATAAAATACTTGAGTTATTTTTTTTAATAAAGTCCACATGATCACTAGCGCAGAGGGGGTGAGCTGCGTCGAGGCTGGTCGAGGTGCGTCGAGATAGTCGGAACATGTTGAGACGACTCGAGTTGGTCGCGACGAGCCGAGACTGGCCGAAATTAATCGAGAAAAGCCGAGATGAGCTGAGACGAGGGGTCTCGAGGGACCCGGGGAGCTCGGGAAGACCCGGGGGGACTTGGGTTCCTCTCCGGGATTTGTCAGGTTCTATTGGGACCCAGAGGACCTCTGCCCCCCCCCCCGCCCTATCCCCTTAAACAATAAGTGCGAAATCAATAATCCGAGTATTTTTTTCTGCCCTTGACGAACCTGCCCTGAACTTCTTCACCATCCACAATTTTGTCATGTATAATATATTATGCTAGTGAATTTGTGCGGGAGTTTCTGTTTGTGATTTTCTGAATGGGTGTCTTTTCTTCAGCGTGTGCTCGCTTGCGCGTGCACGGACCATATGTAGTTTTTGGGGTTAGCCTGAACTGCGTAGCTATGAACCGTGTGACACGTTGTGGTTGGAATTGATTTAATCCATGAATCCATGGACCTTGTACCAATTTAGACGATACTATCTGTGCGCACTGGCGTGCGTGCATAATACTCTTGGAGTTTTGAGTGGTTGGAGGCGGAGATTTGTTTTGTCTGAGTCTTTATCTTACCTGAATAACTAAATTGTTCCTCTACTTAACTAGACCGCGTTGCTGTAAACATTGTGTTGCGTTGCTGTCGGAGCTGACTTTGTCCGTGTAGTCGTGAACCTTGTACTATTCCCAACGATGGTACCTGTGCGCACTAGCGAGCGTACATATTACTCCTGAAGTTCTAAATGATTGGAGGCGAGGATTCGTTCCGTCTGAACAAATGAACTGTACTGTGGTCGACCTGGACCGCGTGGTGGTCTAGGTTGTGTTGCGATGCTGTCGGAGCTGACTTTGTCCGTGTAGGCGTGGTCCTTGCACTAGTCTCGACGATGCTACCTGTACGCACTAGTGTGCGTACATATTACTCTTGAAGCTCTATATGATTGGAATCGGAGATCCGTTTCGTCTAAGCGGTTTTCTTATGCGCACCAGCGTACGTTTGACTTTTTTTTTTTTCTAACTTCAAAAGCGTTGTCTTTTTTTATCGCACACTGAGGCGTGCAGGCCTACTGGAATCCATGATCATCGAGTCCTACGGGGGAGCCTATTCTGATTCTTGTTGAGGCTCTGATGGAACTGAGGATCAAATCAAATCAAATCAAAACTCTCATTTCCCTAATCCAAATAGTGCATTTGGAAGTTAGGATTAATTAGTTAAACCTAAAACTTGAAAATTCATTGCTAGACAATGGAAATAAATGGTTTAATAATACTTATTTATCAGACTTTAACTAGATAAATAAAAAAAAAACAGTAAAATTCTAAGCATGGAAGAATGATTTTCCAATAAGTGTGTTCAGTGAATATCAATTTGAAATAACAGATTATGTTTAGCTCATTGAGGACAATTTTGACAGTTGGGCGGAAATAACAGATCGAAAGAGATTGATCAATTACAGAGCTAAACGTTATATTTTAACTGGTACATATTAGTTTTCAGCTGCAAACAAATCCGTCCAACATTTGTTGATAAAGAAACGAATGATTGAAATCTGTTTCCCGAATTTATTAATAAATAGGACTAATCACCCGACTGTCAACAATATGTGAAGGAGATTCAAAATACATCGCCAAATCATCACCGTAGACATCTTTCCCAACTGCCATCTCCTGCAGACTGGTCTGTTTCCTCCCCCGGCCAAAGGATTTTCATTTCTTTATAGAGCTAATTTATGTATAATCAATACAATTGCACACTATGTGAAAACAAATGTCTTCCTAGCTACGGTATTGTTAGCTAATATGAAGAAATTACAAACAATAACTTGACCCCCCTATCTTTCAAAAGTAGTTAATTCATTGGACGCCACTTGAAACCCTGCTGCACAAATTAAACTTAAGGTCATTATGCAATTATCTATGGCACTGTGTAATTAGCTATGGTTTCATATTTCTGATCATTTACATCTAAATGATATGTACGATGAGTACCATTTGAATATTTTTCAATCCAAAAAAGTGTATTGCAAAATATGTGAGGGGAGTCACCTACAATTGGTGACTCCCCGCAGTTCGACATTTTTTTCTGATTGCAATTTTTTTACATCTTCCATCTTCTACACACCACAACTTACTTGTGGTATCAACAAGTTTGACAACCCTTCTTTTGAAAACTCCAGCCACAGCATCAATGCTTGCGGAACTTTCATTTTTCCACACAAAAAAGCTGAGTTCTCAAAATCAACCATTCATTTTCGATTTTTTTTTTAATTCGGTTAGTGCATTATATTTCTGTAGCAACTGATACATATCAAGACTCACACTTCCAAGTACCGTAGTCAGAATTTGCATTTCGAGCATTTTGATGCTCAAAAGAGAGGTGCAAGGAGTAATTCCGGGTTGACATCCGCGGGGAGTGACGGCTGATTGACACGTAAGGTCAATGTAAACACCGGTGCGGCACGAGGAGTGTTATTTTCATGATGGAGGAGTAATATATGACTTTGAGTATTGCAAAAACTTTTCATTTATAGATTTGAGTCCACTATACAGGCCTAATACTGGTTTCATAGTTCATTCTCGACATTTACCCTAATCAGATACCTGTCTAAATATTAATATTGCAAGTGAATAGATTGTTTATCTACACACACACACATACACACACAAACACACACACACACACTCACCCCTACACACACACAGGGTGACCCTCTAAAATGTCCACAACATTTTAATTGATTATATCTACACTTTGAATTAACATATTTGAATTTTACTTTTTCACAATGGGGTAAATTTTGCTTTCCATTCAAATAATTCAAGTTTTTGAAATTTGTTTAACTAACCATTTCACAGTGATCGATTTACTGGAAGGGGTAGATAAACTATTTGTTCAAAGGAAAGTTTTGAAAAGCAAAATTGAGATTTTTTCATTAATTTTCATATTATGCACTTATTAATTCGGGTCGCTATCCCTGGCGCTAAATTCTTTTATAGCTAACGATCAACCCCTATCATCTCCGCCAACTGCCTTATCAGCCCCAAGTTGTTCCGACAACCTACTTACGGTACCATTTTTTACCAGCGAACATTCATAGCGTTCCTCAGTCACACCAGCCACTGTCATATCTGCCAGTGAAATTCTGTCGAAAATCGGTTTCAGCCCACGTCAGAATCAGCCACCAGTCGTACCATTTTACCGGTTATCACTTTAATGAAACTTTTCCTGCCCAACCTAGCCTAACTAGGGTACGTGTTTCTAACCTGCGGGGCAAAGGTACGTATTTCTAACCCGCGGGGCAAACATACGTATTTTTGTAGGGAACGTAATGCCGTTTCTTAGCGTTTTCTTATTGAAGTATCATTAAAGTGATAACTGTTAGGTTGGTACGCCTGTTCCGGTGTAATGACAGTGGCAGATATGACTGGGGCAGATTTTGTAGTGGGGGAAAATGCGTGTGGGCTGAATCATCGTTAGGAAGAAAGCACGTGGAAAGAAAGAAATTTAGCGGGTATGACAGTGTCCGGTCATGACAGTGAGATGAAGGGAAGTGGCGATAGTGCGCGTGTGCGGGAATAATTTTAGCGCGAACGCTGGGCTCCCTATTAATTATCCGTTATCTTTTAGTTCTTGAAACCTTTCTTCATTTCGTTGTCGTTGAATTAGTAATTATGGAGGTGCTGTTTTGAAAACGTGTTTCTTTACATAACCCAAAAGAAAAAATCATATGGAGTGAGGTGAGGGCTTCATGGCGGCTATTCAACTGCATTTCCAAGAGAAATAATCCGCTGCCAAAAAACCTCTTGCAATTTGCAGGTAACCACAAAGAGGGTTTAAATACTTGTTGATATGTAGAATACATTTTATGTTAAATTATTTTTATGAGTAGGTAACAGTAGGTAACAGTAGGTATTGATAAATTGAGAAGAACACCAGTGTTATTTTTAACATTTTCCTTTGAACAAATAGTTTTTCGACCCCTCTCAGTAAATCGCTCACTGTGAAGTGGTTATTCAACCGCTTTTCAAAGAATTAATTTATTCGAATGAAAAACAAAATTTACTACATTGTGAAAAAGATAACTTCAATATATGTTGCTTTGAAGTGTAGATATGATCAATTGAAACGTTGAGGGCATTTATGTGGGACCCCCTGTATAT
>SDVV010000143.1:0-39004 GCA_016164225.1 Gammarus roeselii | reverse complement strand
ATGCTGAGACTGGTGTTCTGCTAAGCTCTGTGCTGAGGGAGCTGCTTCAGATGATGAGTATCTGCGGATGCCGCTCAACCTGCAGCTCCGGAGAGAGTGGGCGCTAGGCTGCAAATCGGTTGACTAATAAAGTTGAGGCTGCAGTGCTGTCGCGGCTAAGAAACAGCAGCTCTGGGCGGCTTGAAGCTGAGAATGGAGTTCCTATGATGTTTGCCGCTCCGAAAATACTTGAAGCTGAAGCTGCAGCTCTTGAGCACCAGGATGCTGAGGATGAAGCTCAAAAGATTCTAGTAGCTAAGCTTGCAGTTTTTCTGAAGCTGGAAGCTGGGCTGCAGCTCATGCGAGACTGGAAGCAGTGGCTCCTACTCTGAAGATGCTGGAAGATAGGTTAATTTTCTTAAGAGGCGGGGTGTAAGGCGGTGGTTCTGGAGAGACTGGATACTGAAGTGGCTGTTCGAGAGAAGCGGAAAGCTGACGCTTTAGCTCTTGAGCAACTGGAGTCTGACGCTGCAGCTCTTGAGAGGCTTGAACAGATGCTTCTACTGAAGAGAAACCAAAAGCTGATGTTGTATCTCAGGAGAGGGGGGAAGCTGAGGCGGCGGCTTCTTAGAGGCTTGTTGTAGATTTGGCAGCCCCTTGTAAGGTTAAATGCTAAGGCTGCTGCACTAGAGAGTTGGAAAGCTAAGGCAACAAATCTGAAGAGGCTGGAAAATATTGATTCATACAGTATAACTGGAGCAGGGATGCTGAGGTTGCAGCTCCTGGGAGGCTGGAAGCAATTGCTGCAGCTCTGGTAATGCGGGAGCTTAGGCTGGTGCGTTGGGGGCGCTTCAGCTCATGAGATGATAAAAGCTGATGCTCCAGCTCATGAGATGATATAAGCTTATGCTCCAGCTCATGAGATGATGAAAGCTGATGTTTCACCTCATGAGATGATATAAGCTGATGCTTCAGCTCATGAGATGATATATGCTGAGGATGCTATGTTTGAAAAGCAGGAAGTCGTTACTTCAGCTCCTGAGCTGCTGAAGCCTCAGCTATGGTGGGGTGGAAAGAGGAGGATGTAACACTAGAGGGGCAGGAAATCGACTCATATTCGGCCTGGACTGACCGGAACAATGCTCTTCCGATACCTAGTCTAGGTAAAGTTCATCCGTTTTTTTGTCGTAATAAAATAATTGTGTACTAATATTCTTATACCACTCCCTCGCCGCACACAGGGCGTAAACTTATTTCACACGTTATTTTTTAATCTATATAGATATAATCTGTACTGTGGATGCATAAGTGTATTCCGATTTTTTATTGTTCTTGATTTGTCCGTATAGCTTTTATTAGCTCCTGTATGGGCTTGTTGTAATTGTATAAATTGTTTCAATAAATGAGTTTAAGTTTGAGGAATTTGATGCAGTAGCTACTGATAGGCAGGGAGCAGATGCTGATGCTTTGACGAGGCTGGATGCCAAGGTTGCCGGTCTTGAGAGACAAGAAGATGGCACTACTGCGGGAATCTGGACAAGGAGCTGTCGCAGCTCCTGTGATCTGAACGCAAAGACTGTCCCACTAGGGTGGCTGGATGGAATTACTGCAGTTCTTGAAAGTTTCGACGCTGAGGCTGCAGCTCATGAGACAGTGGTAGAGTAGGTAGGCAACAGCAAGAGAGGCAGGACTAGGAAATTGGTTTTTAATTGCAATAAAAACTGGAAAAAATATATTAGAACCCTCTAATTGATTGCAAATATAATTCATGTCTCGTGTATGGAATCGTCAACGCTACATCAGGAGCCGTCGTGGCCGATAATGGATATTTCCGCTAACGATGGAATGATCGATTGCATCCCATTTCACGTCCGATTGTGTGGTGGTCTCATTCATTGTACCGCCCATATCGTTCATCACTAGCCCGTCTCACCATCTATGTCTCGCCAAACACGTCTATCACGTCATGAGCTGCTCGTCTCAGCCGTACATGTCAACTTGTGTGCCGTCTCAGCAATGTTGGCTCCATCTAACAAATCGGTATGGGAGAACGTCCCAGCAGTAATGCACCGAACCACAAGTCTACTAGGCAGCACGTCCTCCACTCTGATGACTCGCTACCTCCACTCTGATGACTCTCCTCCCTAAAGCCGGCTCCACGTCACAATTTACTAAAAATCTCAGTTCATATCAAACTTCTACCATCCATCCTCACCATATAGCCGAAACACCTCAGAACACGTGGATCTACACGGTTATCCGACTCCATTAACATTCCCGTACAAATTCGAATGACCTGATACCTCTCATACGCCATACCTCTCATAGACGATAATACCTCTTTAAAATTCCTGTTGAAACCATACAATCTTCTTCTTTTCCACGGCCACACCCCGTATGAAACGATTGGGAGAGGTAAAACCTATAACATATTGATTTTTGTCAACCGACGCAAACTCCTAGTGCTAACTCAGTTTGCACTAGTACAGTCTTCTCCGATGGAGATATAGGGAACTTAGTACACAAAACTTCCACCAACATCTCTGCTTATGAGAAACAATGATTCGGTGCGTATCGTCCTTTACCGTCCCGTAAAAATTACTTCAATTTTACCTACATTAAGTCGTAGATTCATCTTTACTGACAATACATCAAACGACACTAAGATACACAAAATGCATAATTGGTCACAGTTCTGTATCGTCACTAACAGCAAGCGACTTCACCAACCAATTCTGCAATTGTGCTCCCAACAACTCTAAGCCCCGGCCCAATAAAGTTGTGTTCGACATGCTGTACATTCCATGCATGTAGAGTTTGATGAGCCAGGGAGACGTGACGTAACTTAGTCTCAGTCCCACTCTCAGTAGGAACCATGTCCTCACTCGTGCCAATCCTAACTCATACTTCGTAGCCAACATGTCACTCTCATCCATACCATCTTCCATAATCCCTCCAAGTCTCTTCGTTACAAGTTAAACACCATAAACAACATATTAATACCTCCTGTGCCCCTTCATTAATTTATATCACCGCTACCCTTATATGGCGGATGAATGCAATCACTGCGCCAATGAAACAGCCTCACGCCAACACCAAACACAGATTCATTAGCCTCACGAATAATTCGGCTACCGTTACTCCACCCTTTTCAGACACTCAGTCGAAACGCCGTCCAAGCCAGCGGCTTTCCATGCTCTCTTCACTACCACAGCCACCTGCGTTAAATCCTTGGTAATGCCCACCAGAATTCTTGGTCACGAAACAAGTATCCGCGCCCTACCACCCTCATCAACAATGTCTCCCTCGCTGACATGCATAATATTCATCAACTCCTTGAAGTTCTCGGCTCCACTTTTCCGGTCCATAGCAACCCTCAAACAGCAACCGGATGTATAGTTCTTCCCGACCTCCTCCTTCCCGAATTTATCTTGATAATTTTCTTCGCCTCTTTCTAGGACATCAATCCGTTCCCAAAATTATCGCAACACTGTCTTCCTCACCCAGCATCTGCGTCCTTCTCTGTTCTCCTCACCTCACGCTTTTCCTTTCTCCTCTTCTCTCTATAATTGTCTTATACTGTCTGCATCCACTCCTCAGATGCTCTTCTCTTCTGAGCCATCGCAAATTCATCCATACTGATCCCCCACTCGTAAGCCTTCATCTAACAGAAGCCCACCCGGCACATACCACACATTTCTTGGACACCTCAAAGCCGTATCTCTGAACGTCTTCCGTTCTTCCTCAACATTTTCCAGGCTATGCTCTCTCGCAAATATATTCCTCCATCATGGCATGCTGAAGCTGCTCAGCAATGATTGAAACTTTCACAGCCTCTCTTCCACATCCCGTACTTTGTTTCTCTTCCACCCCTGCTCTACTCTCTATCATCCATCCACCTGTCGAGCATCATACATTTTTACACATCCAGCTACCGCTCCTAGCACCAACCTATTTGGTTCTCTGTACAATCATCTCTAGTTGGAACCCCAAGCCCCTCTACCACTAACCTTTCTACTCTCACATTTAGGTTCCTCAGTAACAACAAATTATATTGACTTCCCGAACTCTCAAAGCCCTCACTACGATCAGTCCTCATCTCGTTGAACTCATGAACGCCCATCTTCCAGTACCTAATAACATATCCTTTACGCATATAAATCTATTGAGCAAATACTTCCAGCCAGTTGAGTTATGTAAACAAATGTGCTTTCATTCCCATGAACTGAATGACTGACAGAAATTACAGTGATGCTGATATTGATGCAAGGCAACGTTCAATGTAACTAATATTGAACTGTCGTCCTTCAGCAATGAACCCTAGAGAATGTTTACAATGAAATATAATCATAACATCTGATATTCAAAGTTATCACCCCTTAGTGATCTATCCTGGCATGCTACTTAATGATCAAATAAATTATTCCTCTCCAGCGTGCAAGCGTTTTTTATGTAGACAAGACACCACGGCAGAGATCCCTGTGATGGAGGAAACAGAGCACAAACGAATTAAAATGAAGACAATGAAACTCTAGCGGACAACGATGAAAATATATATATACTGAGGCATTCCGTACATCAATTTGTTAGTGTCTGATTCGTTCCATGTAATCGACTTGCAATCGAGCGTTGTTCGTAAAATTTACGAATTCCATTTTGGCGATGCATTCCGGAAAACATCGCAATAAAAATTTTAAACAACCAATCAACGTTCTATAATTAAATGCTAATTACGCGGTGGAACCCAGTATGGCATACTGGCACTACTATTGTTTCTTCTGAAATGCTGAGACGACCTTTGGCGGGGGCTGATTGGTAGGACAGACAGACACGAGGACGGTAGGTGTGCCGTAGTAAGGGAGGTGATGTGTCGTTGAGGCGTCATCGACAGCAATCGATGTTAATGATGATTGCAATATCACCCCTTGCTTTAGGTCAGTATCGCACTTTTATGAAAAACTTGCTAAACATGTTTACCACTCGGGGCCTCATGCCGCTTTTTATTATTTTGCCGCTGAATGATACAATTCAAGCGTAGGCTGTTATTATCAAGAGCGTATCTATGAAAATTAAAAGTCACTTCAACGAAGAGCGCTATAAAAGAATGAAACTAAAAATAGATGGGAATAAAATGGTCGAAAGCTTGCAGATATTCATATATCGTTGAAAGAATCCGTTCAGGATATACTGCAACATTAGTATCACGATTTATTCAACCATAATGTTATGCGTTCAGACTGATCGACCACATCAAAAATCAAGGGTGGTTATTATCAAAAGATAGGTCTACCTTAACCGTAAAAAAAAATATTTCCCGAATTATTTCGATGATATAGGTATACCTCCTGCACAAATAATCCGACTCTTTGAAATCCATCTTCTGAATGCAGTTATGATAATATTGTAATTTAGTATGCATTTTGCCTAGGCTGAATGTTCAAATTGACTATATGGCGCATTTGTTCGACGCACAATTCCAGTTCCTATAAACTAGCTTTCTATGCCTGTCTCATATTTCAAAATATGTACTATAACTCCCTGTCACACTTATCAAAATATGAACAGTACCCGTAAAACTCATCAAAATATATACTGTCACTTTCATGACTTTCCTTGAGCTCATAAAACTCTTGATATTTCCTATCTTGATTCGGGCAAATAGATATAGCTTTCTTGGTCTCACAACCCGTATCACTTTACCATCCCCATTTTTTTCTCTTCCGTATCCCCGGTATTTAATGAAATCGTAATTGTGTAATATCGGGGTAATCCCACGCGAATGATTGAACATTCGGCACATTAATCCAGGGACTTTACTCCTGAAAATTCACTATCTCCACCCAATCGCGCGGCAAGAAGGTGTCTGCAAATCACAGTCATCTGATGATGCACATAGTACAATATTATTGTATATCATGTTACTCCAACCGAGGGAAGAGCATGTACTGTACACCATATTAAATCTTATCAGGTAACCGCGATCAATGGACTGCCACGGAAAGGGCCTTCTATCACGATCTGATTACAGGTGAAGTTCGCCATCTTAAAATGACTTGCTTCAATCATCCTTAGGACATCGCTCCAATAACTTGTGTCTGTTAACTCTCTCTCTCATTTGCTAGAGGATTATAATACAAATCCACACTGATAAATAAGAGGAATGTGTCACGGAGTGGTCCCGCCCTCATGTGTCTGGCGACTTGTCATTTTGACACTTGTGCCGGCTTGGAATAACATAGATTTAATAAATAATAATTGCAGTACATTCGAAACTGGGCTGCTGTGAAGTTTCAATTCTTTCAGCATAACAATTACCATAACACATGATCATTGCACTGAGCCTGCCTGCATCACATCCTGCCGGCATTACAGACAGCCTTTGCCACAGCCTAGCTTCATCACAGGTCTATAATTGTGGAACACACTACCGGTGTCGGGGTCATCTCACTTCCTGTCTGTCATCGGCTCAACGAGCGGCCGACGGCGTGAGATGTCACGGAAAATTTGTGAATGTGACTAGGAAACCCAGCGAGACACAAAAAAATATTTCATCGCCTGCTCATAGGATGTGAAACCGTGGACGGAATGTTGCATCAAATTCATCACCACATCACGAACAAACGTCAATGCACTCGAGTTAAGCCAGATCGTAATATGACTTTTGTGTGATCGTCTAACACAAATCTAATTTCCATCAATATACCAGATAGTTTCCAAATCCGTACCGAAAATCCATACCGAAATGAATGCATTATGAAATGAATGCGAAAATATAAACACTTGCCTATTTAATGATTCGAAATGCCATGGCATGAGCGGGGTTTCTAAGAACTTGTATTGATGCTGATATCACGTTTTAAGATCAGGGAAACAGCTCATCAACGAACCAAAGCATTATTTTCCCGTTCCCTGTAAATCAGCACCATAGACTTCAAAATATGCACAAATAAAATATCCAATAGCGTGAGTTACGATAGACAAAAATCCATACCGCGAATGATTTATGTATTGAAAGATGAGCCGCTGAAGTCGATGTGGGAGCGAAAGCCCGTCCAGCCGAACGGAGATGTATATAAAATTGTTAAGGAAGGGTAGAAAGGGCAAAGTACGCCTCGGAGGTTGGGCAAAGTATTGCTGGCGGGCACAGTGAAACCTGCAGATATAACTCCTCGAGTGATTTGTCTATATCCGTTTCCTTTTATATATGTTGTAAATTTCATAGTGTGAGCTGAGAGCAATTTGGACGGAGACCACTCAACTAATACACACCCTCCAGTAACCATGATGCGGTCTATATTGGCATGCACATAAAAGTAGTATTACAAAATGTATCGAGTTGTGCATTTCAGCCATTTTATAATGCAGCGTCATCTCTAAGCCGAAAATTGTATATCAACCCTGGTATCCATTCACAATAATACTTCAATATGTTTGGATGGCTTGTAACGTGCCCCAAGCTAGACGGCTCGCCAATTTGGTCCTCACCTATTCGGCACCAGATTATTCGTCAAAGAAGGTTCCTGGTAAGTCATTCTAAGATATCTGCGTCACGTCTCCGGCGTTCTGAACCTATCAGACACAGAGAGAAAGGGACCAGAAAAGAATCAGGTTCAAGAAATTTATTTTAGTAGCCCGCCAATAACCGCGAATTGAGCCAGATCCATCTTTTTCGTTCCTGCCCAACCACAGCCTGTGATAGGCAGTTGCTGAGTGTCTTTTTCTGCTCTTCCGTTGGCGAGGGAAACTGTGAGCACTTTCGTTGTTTTTTCTGCTCCTTATGGGCGCGGATGAAACCCCGCGCTCCCTTGTGTCTTTACCAGTTCCTGCGATAGAGAGGGTAACTCTACGTGTATCGAGCTTCCTCTGCATCGCCGCTTTTTGTATTTAACTGCTATCATAATAATCATAGGCGTTGAAATACTCCAATGGCCAATCAATGGTAGCGGTTCAGAGATGTTTCTTCTTCACATCACATCGTCCTCCTTTCTATAAAAACACAACCTGATCATGAACCGTAATTAGGTGTGTGATCACGGCACAATATATTGGACGAATTTCTGTTACCTCGCAATTCGCTTGCAAGGGCGAGTGGCAATATCCTGATAATGTATCGAAGACAAAGTAAACTATTGGTTTAGAAGGACACTCATTTCAGCTTCGTCTATTACTTAGTCTCCACAATTGTTCTATAGAGGACCATTTCAGATCTCTATTTTTTGCTTGTGAATTAGTCAGCAAATAAAGATTACATATAGCGATCGCAGTAATTTCCGTTTTTAGGAAGGTCCTTAAAACAATGTTTCATCATTTCTATGTATGTTCTAGACACGACGAGTGTTTCGCTTGATTTTTGCGGTTGAAAATTGTGGAGTTTTTTATCTTATGCTTTTATTGAGGCCGAAACAAGGACACTACTCTGCAGGGTATTAAGAGGCTCGGTACATGATCACTTTCTGTAAAGCCTGATTCTGAAATGAAGACTATTCAAACAGAATGCACGACTGAGAGTTTCGTGATTCAGTGCACTCTATTCATGTAGAATGTATTTATTCAAATACACTTAGCACCGCAGTGACGTTGAAGAGCCTGGTTAAATTTCCCTTGTCTAGAAAACTTCGTGGAAGACGAATACTGTAATTCAAATAATGAAGCTTTTATTTTCCATCTGTAATTCGTTCTTTCTGGCAATGGGCATTTCCCCCAGAATATTGATCACAGAAATTTACAACATACGATGGAATTATCGATAATAAGATTGATCTATGACAAATTTTGACATGTAACGGAAAACAGAAATTGAAGCATGATTTTTTTTTCCTATGTTAAAGTCAGAAATCTACTAATCGTATAGTTCAGTTGAAACACCAAAAGTGTATTCATTTAATTTGAACACTCTTCTCACATTTAGAGCAGAGAATACCACCTATCAAAGTTTCATAACAAACGTACAGAATATTCCATAAACAAATAGTCAGGCGGGCGAAATCAGTCAAACTTCTGCCATTGTTAGGGGCAAACTAGAATAGTTTGTCTGACAACGGAGCGACCTTTTTAGAGCACTTGTAAAGAACACTCCATCTAACGACGGCACCGTCGAACACTCCTGATGCTGGATGATCGAAACAATCCATTCCGTCATCTAAACCATGACTGAGTCTGTTCATTATGCTAATAACCGGTTGACAGTTTGCGTTACCGTCTATCGGTCTCTTCCTAGAGTTGTACGTCTCATGTTAAAATCTTTATTATTTTTCAACTCAAACTGGGTCTCACTAAGTTATTCATTGATACTTTCGGAAAACGACAAGGAATTATTCCTTATATGATGTTAAATTGTCGTGTAGCCTATTTGTCTTCTTTGAAAATGAAAAATCACAATATTGAACGGAGTGAATAGACTAGAGCTACTATGAGTAGTCATAAAGAGATATCAAGACGAAAAAGTTTATAGCATTTTTTAAACATTTAAAACGTTTCGGATTTCAAAATTTAACCATTTTCAAAGCTTATACCTTTATAATTCATCTGACTGCTTGTTTGTTTGAGTAGCATTTGTATAATTGATCAAAAACATCCAAACCCACTGATGTTACTGTTACACCAGCTTCTTCATTTTCGGATTTTGTATCTTATATACGGAATAAGGAACCGTTCATGTTTGTAACCAGAAGCAGCGTCCTCGAACACTTTCGCTACTCAGGGCTGCGCTGAGCAATCTTCAGCTGGGGAATGGTGATCATCAATATTCGAGCATAAATAAAAGCCCATCGCAATTACGGATGACGTGCTGACGTGTTTTCTTTCGTGTTAGTTAGTTCCAATAATTTGTTCTATTATCATAATTTCGTTTGGGTGCAAAGGGTGTCATTGTATCATTTTCCGGATAAAATTGGTTCACTGTGTTGTGCGGGAAAAGAGGACAGTTGAGAGTGGATTTTTCCTGTATAATTATTGCATATCAGTTGGTAAAAAAAAACATATATCGTAGTGAGTTACATCCTATAATGAAAAACGTTTAAATAAAAACTTGTCATCTTTAAATATCACTCAATAATCTCAAACAGTTCGATTTTCGTTGTTAATAAAGGGTACACTAAAATAAGTGGAGTGTGTTACTCTTCATCCCCCTTTTAGCTGCAGTTGTCCCGTTCCCTAAAACTATTCCCATCTCATCCGCGTAATTCTCTCAATCATACGACAGTTTACGTTCCATTTGCATAAACTACCAGGGCCGGCCAGGAATTGGGCTTATAATGCGATACTCGATATAAACTTGTATGACTTTTATTGAAGAGCAAATACGTAGAGACGAACAACGTTGAAGAGCGGTGCAGAGGTCGAGGCCGGGTAGTGATTCGTATCAATACCTTTTAGTGATTCGTATCAGGTGCTGACAGAGCATCGGTGGGATTTAATATCCCGAGCCCATTGGCCTGATGCAGGCGGTAGAGACAGTTGCACTTAAGGAGCTCTTTCAGCTGGTCGAGTAAACTTATTTAAATCAACAGAAGTGAGTAGTTATGATTCAGTCGCTTTGCACTTGCGTCATTTTCACACAGCCGACTCGCATTCGTATATGATTCATTTTCAACCGTCGATAACCCACTGCGTTACACTTGTCTATATATTGCAGTTCGAAGAAACACGCCATCATTTGTTTAAATCACAAGTTTCATCTTATATACGTACCCTTAAATATGTCACCGTCTCCCGCATATATTATAGACGACGACGACGAAGAACGAGGGATCTTCTCGGTGAAAGTCTGCGTCCTCGAGAAGCAGCTGCACACTGTCGTCAGTGAGTATGTTGAGATGCGAGAGGAGATCGGAAGGACTTTCGAGGCCGTAGCAGAGGTGAAAGCCGAGGTAAGTAAAGTTCAAGAGGACCTTGTTTGTGAGCGTGATCTGGAAAGTTTCGCTGCAGACCTGAGTAGGAACTTACGTTGTGATATGGAGAAGGCTAGTAAGGAACTGGCGGAACAGACGAAGAAGCTGGTAAAAGTTAATGAGTTGGGAGTCCAAGCTTTACTGCTGGATGGAGAAGCATCCCGTGAGAGGATTGACCGAGGGGACGAAGTTCGATCACGGAGGAGCCTTGGTGGTATTGCTCTGACTTCCAACCGTGACGTCTTGAGTAAAAGTCTGCAACGGCAGCACGCATCCACATCTAAACCCATATCAGGGCTGCCGGTGCTGGATATGAGCTCGCAAGTCACTTCCACCCCTAAGCCCAAACCCGAGTTACCTACTTCCCGTCAGGCGGCAAGGTGGTCATCGGCTGCCCAGAAACTGAAAACCGGAACTGAGCCGACACCTCGGACCAAGACATCCTCGGATCAAAACCTCACCCAACCTCGACGGAGCGGCGTAAATTGGGATGGATTTCAGCTGACCTGCGTTTGTAATGCCAAAGCGGAACACTTTTGAGACGTTCGCCGACCTGGACGGCGAAGTTGATACGCTTGTCCGAGGTGACTCTATCGTCCGACACCAGGCGGTTGAATTTGCTCATATGTGTAAGGCAAAGAGGCGAGATATTTGCAAGCCCGGAGCCACGATTGAGAAGTCAAGAGGTGCCCTTGCAGAGTGTTGAGTTTCCAGGCTGGAGACACTCATAATCTGCCTTGTAGGCACCGATAACCTTGAAAGGACAAGGTCGGAAGATCTGCTAGCTAAGTATAGGCAGCTGATTTCTAACCTCAAGGCAAAAACGGATCGAGTGGCTATCACATCCATCTTTCCAAGAATGAATGATGATGACGAGCTGTATTGTATGTTAACCTATGCAAATCGAGCCCTCGAGACTATTTGCAAGTCCAATGGAGTATCTAACCTTCATCAACTTGTTTGAAGACTTTCGGTAGAGGCCTGATCTGTTCATAAAAGACGGCTTTGAACTGAATGATGTAGGAAATTCCCGACTTGGCAGACTACTCCATCTAAACGCTAAATAATACTATGCCTAAAAGTTATGGGTCCTGCGCACTTTAAACTTTTAACTGCAGGGTACCCTACCTAGAGGGCCCCGTGCCCGCAGCAGATTCCCTGACGGGAGCGATGACCAATCAGCAGCTCCAAGAGGAAAAAGCTGCGGTCACAGTTGAAGCGTTACAGGGCTCACAAGAAGGCAACTCCAGGGATGGTCAAGATTCTGTCCACAGCCGCCAGTTTGAGATTCCCCCAATGGAGTGGTCGAAGTCCGAGACATGCTCCGTCTAAAGGTGTATTTTTGTCACGCGAAGTCCTATGTCTTTAAGTTTGATGAACTTTGGGGACTGACCACCCGGTACTCGTTTGATGCCATTGGCATAAACGAAACATGGCTCGATCTCCAGGGTAGAAACCTGGCAGCAGAGATAATGCTACCACGCTGCAAAACGTTCAGCCTGGACAAACCTACCCCTAGCATACTAGGGAGCCGGCCGTGCTGTACATAAAGGAAATACTGCATCCATTTCTTAGAGCAACGCTCGCCAGAGTTTCTTGCGAAATACTCAGCGCAAAAATAAAATAACCCATGCGACATTGAAGCTGGCATTGGTGTACCGCAGCAGTGACACCCTTGTGGAAAAAGATGCCCATTCCTATGAGAAGATGGAAGAAATAGTTTCAAATAATCACGAGACCATCACCTTCGGCGACTTCAATCTCTCTAATATTGACTTTGTAAGCCTAACTTTGCACGCCAACATGCAATAAACATACGGAGTTTATCGCCGATAATGGGATGACCCAGTATATTCGTGAACCAACCCGAGGAACAACATACTGGACCTAGTCATGTCATCTGAGGAGAGGTTGGTCGGCAACATTCTGGTTGGCAATAAACTAGGAGGTGTTGACCACAACGCAGATAATTAACCATCAAATTGCCCCCTCCAGCCCCCCATAGATCTATACGCCGACCCAATTTTGCGCGAGCAGACTTCCAGGGGATGAGAAAACAACTAAGTGAGCCTAATTTAGTCGAACAACTCGGAGAAGATACGGTGGAAGCGTGCTGCCGCATCCTCAATGAGAGAGTTCACGAGGCCAGTCATCGATGTATACCTTTGAGAACAATTAATCCCGCCCAAAAGATCATGGCTCCCTTGGTGGAACGTTGAAGTTGCAAGAGCCTTAAATCATCGCGATCAACTAAATGCGCAACAAATGAGGGACAAGACAGATGAGGCGGCAGAACTGCATCGCCTGGCGTGTAGGACAGCCGCTAAACAAGTCCGATTCTCTGAGCGCACGAAAGAGAAAATCCTTGCCGATAACGCCAAAGAGTACCCAATGGATTTCTATCGCTATATCAACGAGCGTAGAATTGCTAGAAACTCAGTTAGCCCGCTAATGAATGAGGTTTATTTTAACAAAACGTCACCTGAGGTCTTGGCCAGTGTCCTAAAAATCTTCTGCTACTCAGTGTTCGCAGTTGAAGGCCCCGGCTACAAACGAGATACTGTTTACGCTGGGGGAGTCAGCTTCAACGACATCGTGTCAAACAACTTGTGAGACTGGACATTTATAAATCGATTGGTCTCGATGGACACCACCCAAGAGTTTTTAATAAAACTCGAGAAAAAATCGGGGACTTTCTGACCCACATCTTTAATTAATCGATGACTAGTGGCGAGGTCCCCAAAGACCGTAGAGTTGCGAACGTTCGGCAATCTTCAAGAAATGTGACCGAGCAACTATCGACCGATCAGCTTGACGTCGATCGTGTGCAAAACAATCGAACAATTTATACGAAATCATCTCGTCAACCACCTGGAAGACAACGGACTAATTCATGACACTCAACACGGCTTCCGCCGTTGAAGCTGTCTGACGAATCTGCTGGACTATTTCAACGAGGTAATGTCATCTACCTAGACTTCCAAAATGACTTCGGCAAGGTACCGCATAGAAAACTGTTACACACACTCTCTGAGCTCGGCATCGGGGCAATGTACTTTGCTGGCTACGTGCCTGGCTAACAGGACGAAGCAAAGAATCAGCATCAGCCAGGCTACGTCCGAGTGGGCCCTGTTACCTCTGAGGTGCCCCAAAGCAGCGTCCTGGGCCCTATTCTCTTCCTCATCTGTGTGAACGACATGGATGGGGGGCTTCTGTCGAAGATATCGAAATTTGTTGACGACACGAAGCTCTGCCACGCAGCATTAATGGAGAGACATCGAAAACTCGCGCAATGGTTGAAAGCGTGGCAGATGCCCTTCAATGTTGCAAAATGTACAGTTATGCACATGGGGTGTCGCAATGTTAACTTCAACCACACAATGGCAGGAACCGATCTTGCAAAGGTTGACCAGCAGAGAGACATGGACGTCCTAATTTCGAAACACTTAAATGATATGCTCAGGTTGGAGAAAGTTACACGATAGCGAATCGCAACCTTGGTTATATCTCCGGTAACCTGTTTTGCAAAACGAAGGACACTGTATCGCCGTGTACACGTCCCACGTCTGTCCCCACCTCGACCATGCAGTCCAATTCTGGTCTCCACACATGCGCGGGGACATAGTCAACTTAGAACGAATCCAGCATCGTGCTACTAAGTTTATCTCGCAACTACGCCAACACAGATGCGAGGATAGGATCAAAGAGCTTGGCCTCATCCCCCTCAAGCAAAAAAGGCTGAAGGGTCAGCTCATTGAAACCTTCAAATAAATTTGAAGGGATTCGACCACAGGAGCCCTGTCGGCCTCTTCGACAGGGACCACAAAATTCGTACCCTAAACAATTGAGTGAAACTTGTGGGAAGATGTTTCGCTACGACTATAGCGCAACACTTTTTCCCGATCGCAATCCCGCGGGTGCGTACGTTCATGAACGCACTCGACAAGCACTGCGGTAGCTTCTGGCATTTAACTTTAAAATATCAAGGAGATACCCTTCCGGCATCTCACCTTGAAATATCTTGGAGATGCCCATCCAAAATCTCACCTTGAAATCTATTCCTCGTAGAAAGTGGATGACTAACCGTCTTTTCTCCTGTAGCACAGACTCGGGCGAGACCTAGTGCAGCAGGGAGCAGAGAGACATAACTGCTAACCTCTTCCCCACAATGGAAAAATATCCTGGATATGCCCCTCTTGCATCTAACCTTGAAATATTTTGTTGATACCCCTCTGGCATCTCACATTGAAATATATTGAAGATGTCCCTCTGACATCTTACCTTGAAATATCTTGGAGATGATCTTTTGGCCTATCACCTTGAAACATATTAGAGATGCTCGTCCGGCATCTCACCTTAGAATTTCATTCCCTTCTAGTGTGGATAACTAACCATCTTCTCTACTGAAGCACAGATTCGGATGGGATCTGGTGCGGCAGGGAGCGGAGCAAGGTATAATTACATACCTCCTTCCCGCAGATGTATGACAAAATGTCGAAATTCAATGATCGATTTTTGCTACTTTTCGTATTACATGCTAAGCTAGATGCCTGTCAAAATTAAAATAAATATATGCTTTTCTCATGACTATGGTTCAGATTCAAGATGTAAGTACAGATCTCATGCCTTTTTTGATTAAATTCTGCGATAATTATTAGTCAAATTTTAAAATATATGTCTCATATGACTAAACTCAGGAGTTGCCACGAGCAACATGTTGAAGGAGATGTCCTTCTGACATCTCTCTTTAAATTTGAAGAGCTCTTGTAGGACCAATCCTCCGTGTTCAGAGACTTAATCTACTGAACACTAGGGAGAAACACGTTCATGAAACTGGGCGTGAAGCTGTCCTTCACTTGCACGTATCAAAATTTCACGACATTTATGAAAATTCCTACCTAGACACTGGATCAGACAAGGGCAGGTCCATCCTTAGGAGAGGTTACTCCGACGACTTACCTTGAAGGGCAACAGCCTTCAAGGAACCACTTGCGTACAAAAGACTTATTCTTCTGAGCATGTGGGGAGGACCACTACCCAGTCACCTGGGTGTGCTGCTTTCCTAAATGTGCACACACTGGTCGAAATTTGATTCCCATAATCTCCTTTGAAGTAGACTCATTACCTAGTTGGAGTCCACCTAGCCCAACCTCTGGGGCAAGACGACAGGCATGCGCTCGAGGAAAAGCATGAGTCCGCTGATTGTATGGGCGTGACTGTCTGTTCTCGACCGTCTGAGATGCTAACGCATGAAACCTAAGATTTTCGCTTCCCATCTTGTTCGCTCGGTTCATGAGAAAGGTAATCTGACCGTCGATCTTGTTTTCTACGGGGCTGAAATGCCTCGGGTAGTAGTATGGTAGTAGCTAGTTCGGTGGTGATGATAGTTGTGGTTTCTCTACTTTCTATTCATACAACCTTTTTTTTTGTATGTGTGAGTGAATTTATAAAACCCCGTTGACTATCCCCCAGTCTTCTTTCCCTTCTTTCAAGGAAACACTCGACATGTGCACTCGTGCTCGTTTGTTTTCCTTACTTTAATCTAATCTAACCTGATCTAATCTAATCTACTTATTGCTCTTTTCATTTTTATGCATCATCATCATAGAGCTGTCAAATGTAACATCAGCAACAGTCTAACAACTCAGGAACGAAAACTAGAAGTTGTTCAGCTGGGGGCAAGACAGTTACCTCTCGTCTCTCATGAGGTAGCTCACAACTCAATGTCAACTGTGTTCCCCGATTAAACCATGGGCGTAATTTTTTCATTGTAGATTCTCATAGAACTTTTTCGGAGAAAAAATATTGTATATTTATCTATGTGCAGCGATACAGCATCCATTAGGACAAAATAAATATACATAATGAATAAAATGCAGTTGGTGACTGACATCTGTCATTGGTGAGTAATTGCAAAATAATACACTAAAGTAAACGTATGATAATATTAAATAGTGCATTAAATGATTCAGACTTTTTCATTCAAAATTGGTTATCAATTAGAAACCGTTTATAGGCAGGAAGTGAAATATTTTTATCTCTGCCTGTGCTGGGTTTAGATTTCATCCCCAGTTAGACTGACCTAATAGCCGCATGAACTCATCACTGTAGGTCAGAAACGAATCGCCCGAAAAAAAACTATGTAGGACATGTTAAAATGGCAATTATGAAATCCTAATTATTATATACGTATCTGCTGTTCATAATGAAAACTAAAATAACACTTTGTCATTAATTTTGCAATGTGTTGCTACTTACTTAGCAAGCACAAAATGTCTCCTGCTGCTAATCTAGGTAGTGACAATTGCCGCCATTCGACCTTTTCCAAATTAAGGTATTATGGTAATCCTTCTTGGCAAACGCGTAATGCTCCTTTAAATGCGGAGTGTAAAATAACGAACAGTAAAGTCTGCCATCAGGCACAAGCGATTAAACAACAGAAAGCAAGGTTATTCAATGCAGAAGCAGTCAGCACCGATACTAGGTTGCTTATGTTGAATTGAAATTGGAGAGCGTGCAGGAACATTTTAGCCAGTTCAATGGTATGTTAAACGGTATATTAGAAGCTATCAAAGGAACTGCTCCAACTAGCCAAAATCAAGTAGATGAACTTCAAGTGCCATTGGAATCATCGTTGGTCAATAAACGTGCCGCTCTAGAGGCCTCATCAAACGACCGGATCAAATTGATTGAAATTCGGTCAAATACCGCATAGCACTGTAACTACAGTAAACAGGAGGCAGCCAGTCAGTGACAGATCATCACACGTTCAGCCACTGTCCCACCACATTCGAATCGACATACAACGTTTTTATAAAAAAACAGATATAATGATTGTGATTGAAGATTACAATGTCACGTCTATGAAATCAAATCAGCAAAAAGGGCGAGCGATATAATCGAATTGTTCAAGGCAGGGTTAGACAAACTTAAACAGAATAGACGAGAATTAGGATCCAAGGGCAGCACGTCTTTCAAGAAATTTCCCGGCATTAGTGCCTGAAAGCGAGTTAAAGATAGTATCGCACTGATACCAGTACAATTAAAAGAGCGTCCGGCATTGGCAGTGACATTATGAAACGGGTGTCCGGCTTTGGCACCCGCTCTTTGCAAAGCGATGTCCAGCAATGACACCGGTCACCAATAATTTAACTAGGAATGAAACTAAGACAAACTAAAATTTGTTATGTAGTTTGGTGCCATCCTCACCAGGGGTTGATTTCAGTTGTTCCGAATTTCGTCGTTAAATGCAATTTCACACTAAATCCATCTTTAATATTGATTTTTAACTGTATATACTACACCATTGATTAGCCACCTAGTTTTGAGTCAATATCTCTCGAGTTGCTATTTATCACTTCCGAGCAGTGGTAAATACTTTTAAACACTACATATTCAACAGTCCAATCGACCGAAGCTGTCCCCTTGCGCTGATAACTACTCCATAGCACAATCACTATGAGTACACCATACCAACACTGTTGTCTTTTGAAGACCGCTGCACCAAGGCGCCATCAGTACGAGCCTGCTTGTTCTAATGTAGAACCACCTGGGGTTCACGATAGCTGAACGCCATCAATAGAAGCTAAAGACATGCTGAGGCGTGTGTTAGGTACTCGCTCAAGATCCTGGTAGGGAGTGGAGCTCAAAAAATGCCAATTATTGCATCTTAGCTTCACTAGATGTGTAAAAAACGATCAGCTGGTATAACCACACATCCTTCCCGGAGATCAATAGCGCCAGTCTGTCCTGAGAGTACACAGACCCAATGTAACCGTGGAGAGTCATGCTTTCTCACACTATCGTCCGCTCACTGACTTCGCTGCCCGCTAAGTAATTAATTACCGACATAACGGGAATGGGGGCAGAGGCGGCATTTGTCTCAATAAAGGATTATGGAGGCACGCCGCAGCGATAGCATGTGTCAGCATTACAGCTACAATGGCCTCCAACAGCAGCTGTGCAGGGGGCAAAACTGCATCATTTTAAGGGAAGCAGAGTGCGTCAATGGGGCTCCAATAGCAGCTCCACCACGAGACCACATTGTAATCGTGCATAAAAGAAAAAGCCACTCCGGTGACTCATGCCTTGCCATGCATGGTGGTAGACTTTTTGAATCTACAATGGAAAGTTACCAACGAGACACTGAGTGCAGAGGGCATGCTACACAAACAGCTTTCAACAGGTGGAAAGATATGCATACCTCCCCACCAGGCAAGGCCTTAGATGAAGTCATCTTTGTTGGTAGCCTACCGTGGATTTCATCTACCTCCTTACGACCGTTGGTTCACTACTCTTATCCTAAGGGTCCGTTGCCATACTTTACAGTTGATTAACGAAGGTTTGAAGTTTAGAGATAACAGAGAACTCCGGTTCAGGGACGAAGTCACCATAACACTTCACCTATTCAGGAATTTGGACTGCACCCGACACAACACCCACCGAAGAATCATCTCCCAGGAAACGTTTCTATATCCATCAGTTCATATAACTATGATTCTTCACAGTTATGACATACATGAATGTTGCCGTGCAATGATGTTGCTGAGCACATTGAACGTAAAGCAACGTTTTGGATTATACTGTCTCTGGTCGTGTGCAACTCTTCCTTATAACAGTTCAAGAACATCAATACTTCTCTCTATTTTTCTTGAATGTTTTGAAAGGGGACATTCTCATGTAAAATAGCAATTGACCTACCATTACATTTCGACAGTGTTAAACTCTATTTCGAACAAATGAGTGTGCGAACCTAATTCGATTATATCAACAACTTTATATTTGAATTTCTTCCAAAGTGTGGTTCCCGTCATTATACTCACTTGTCTGTTATCAGCTGATCGGTTGCTTATCGTTTCGAAGGTAGTCTTGCCTCTAGCCCAGTATTTTTTTTTCATTGACTGTACGGTGGCAGTCAATGTCGTGTTTTTTTTTTGGTAGAGGCAGAATATCCTCTAGCTACAGATTTTATTTCAGCTGCAGGTAGTCTCAGGTTTATATCATAGGTTTGCCAACACTGAAGCTTTATTTTTTTGAGGTGGGTTAGTAAGCTTTTGATCAAAACTTACCTAATTTATGCCTTGATCACAGTTGATTTTCCCTACTACACCGCCATCTAACATACCCCCTACCAGCCTTCAACAAATCGTACACACTGCACGATGTGTGCCGCGCCCTGCTGGCTAAGATTTTTTTTTTTTTGCGGAAAAAACAGAACCAAATCTCCGAGCAACTCTGTTCGACATTCTGCCGCGTCGCACTTGTATTATATTTACGCGCAACGGGGCAAGGAAATGTTTCATAAAGTGTCTGAAGCAAGAAGTTATTGTGGGTAAAAAGGTTTAGCAAAGACTTTGAGGAGAATTAAAATTGTATACTGTTCAGTATTAGGAAAAATGTCACACGGGTCTCTCATATATGAAAAAAATTCCTTAATGGTTCGTTTTAATTTAAATAATATATTTAATTAATTAAAGACAGAGACACTGGAGAGTTTGTTGTTCAGCAACCCTCTCGAGGGATATTTATGCGCAGCTTCAGTCATGACGAACATCTGATTTTCTTTACGAAATTCATTATTTAGATAAATGGCAAATTAGCTCTTAACGAAATGTACAATAAAATCTGGAATATAATAATTTTGTCTTATTGCGATTTGTTTGAGCTTCTCACTAACTTTTCATTGAGATTTTTCAGCAAACGTTACTAAATATTGTGTCATTTTCAAATCTATTTACAGTTGTTACAATTCCTCTTGATGTTTACCTCTTTTGTAAATTCTGAGGCAAATTGACGAATACGATAAATTAATTGATTGACAGACAAATTTGCTACATTTTCATGTCAATGGCAAACGGTGGAATAAAAAACGAATGACGAACAGCGTTAGTGATTCATGTAACTTTTTCACCGTTTTATCAACGGGATGTTGGGTAGATGGACCAATAGAGGACTGTCACCGATTGTAGATTTACGTTGTTTTCAGTACTGTCGTTTGTTGTTTTTTAATTGACAGATCAATCACAGCGAACCGGGCGCGGTTGGACGCTTGCTCTAGCACATCGTCCCTTACAGACACATCCCTTTTGGTTTCTATGGCTGATGCTAAAAGAAACAATGACACAAATTTCAGCTCATTCGTTTAGTGAGGGGTTTCATGAAAAGGGCCCGTAGACACTAGCGATTTCTACCCTTCCTATGTTGAGTGTCCGTAGCGCAAGCACAGTCAAATGGGACTGTATACATTACGTCCTACACTCAGACAATAATTCGGAAATTAAACGAATTAAAACTCACTTCAAAACCCTTTCATTACTAAACGAAAATATTTGGGATCCAGTTCCATCATCATTTTTATAGACCATTGGACAGTTATACGTGTTTGAATTCAGTAACGAACACTATTCATGCAAAGTTCAGTTCCCAACCAGCAATCTTTCAACTTCTAATTGACACTGATATAAATTGTAACTTGTGTACCTATCGTGTAAAAAAAATATTGCTGGAATGAGCTCTTTGTTCGTTGCCGAAGGAAACTTGGATTGATTTTGTGAATATCCAGGCATTAGTTCTCCAGCGTTGGAAGCGAGATAAACAGCTTCCAACTTGTGCTCGAAGATCCTAACATCACACGACTCTGCTTGAATGGAATGTCAGAATGGGGTGACCGAGTAGGAACATTTCCAGTTTAAGTACTCCGCAAAACCTGAGTAACTTTCATGTAAAGTTGGTGGGGATTTACCAAAATACCGAACACCTCAGTTTGCAAACACGAGATGATTGCATATGTTCAATCAGGCTGTCATTCCAAGAGGTTTTTATTTAAGTTATTTACCAGTATGCAGTTACAGTACGTTCTACATTTGTTGAACGTTTTGGGAGAAGTAAATCCATTAGAACTTTGGACATCACTCCGCTGACTGACAGGTAAAGTACTGTTTCTAAGAAGGCTGTTTGAATTGATAGGAATCATTATAATTCTGGTTTCCAAGCTTGCTGAAAGGTTGACTGCCTGTTTCCGAACTCTCATTTTGAAAGTGTGTTTGTGACTGATGTTACAGTCGTATCTATTTGATGTGTAAATGAACTATCTTAAATACATTCGATTCACTATAACAGACTATTCAATGCCAACCCTACGCTATATCTGTCCAGATTATATATATATCTGAAACTGGGGAGTGTGGAAGTGTATATGTGTGATGGTTGTATTTGCGTATGTGAATGAAGTGTTTGCGTGATGAAGAAGGGGGCAAATGCAAGGTCACATAATAACTCCAGAGGCATTGATATCATATTCACTACTAAACAAATGATCATTTTTTAAATCGTCAGTCATTGTGTGTTTCTTTGTAAGACCTTTTAATGTCTAGGCACTAAGCTAAGCCGTTTTCTTCCCGATACGAGTAGTTTAACCAGTACCAGTGGCATACACAGACAATAAATGTATTGCTTGAAAATGAGATTACAACTGATGAAAACATTATTTTGTTTTTAAAATAACACACTTTGTAGATCATGCAACACATGTCGCATGGGCTCGTTTGATTACTGCCCGCAACAGCTATCCATTGCGGGCGGTGTTCCTGCGGCCCATCACAGTCACTCAGCGTGGATGACTTGAAGACGGCTCATAAAAGTCCCCCAGCGAGGGTGATTCGCAGACTGCTATCAGGGCAATCAAGTACGATGATGTGTAGGCGTTCCGCACAGTCACCCGACATGGGGGATTTGCTGACTGACGCTCCCTGCACACACGCATGGGATGTGCAGACGGACCGTTACAGCCACCCAGCGTAGGGGTTGATAAGCTGGACACCCGTCACATACACCAAGCAGTTGTTGGGTGTATACGGCCCATCAGTCACCCATCGTGGGCTGTGGGATGACTGCAAGCCCTGGTCACCAGCATGCTATCATAGCAAATGGTCGAGCCTTGTGTGAGCTAGCACTTGTTCATGTATTGTGATGTTTGCTTGCAGAAGATTTGTTCATTACCATTATAAATCATAATATGTGCAATGAATTTTATGCAGCATATGCCTACGAATTTTCCATTCACAAATCTCATGACTCAATATTAAGGAGTAGCCTTGGTCATCTTCAAGCAGGGGCCTTCATAGCTGGAGCATAGGTTTGATTAGCTACTATCGAGCTACTCAGTTCCAGCGCAAACATTTGCATTTGCTTTTCTTTTTGGTTGAGAAAATATATATCAGTTTTTTTGAAAAATCTTTATAGTTTAAATATCGTAAGTAGGAGAACGCAGGACGGCGGCGTCTTCAACGAACTTGTATCTTTGTTCTACAAGACACAAAACTATGCTAACTGTGATGAAAAGCGTTCGGTTTCTGTATTTTTATGATAATAAATCCTGTATTATATATGTACATTTTTTGCAGCGTACACGTTCTTTTTTTTCAGCTATAAGTAATGTACATAAACTACATATACCTCAATGTGAGTAGAAGAAACATATCAAAAAAGTTCGATATCTCTATTGTATCATCGCGTCCTTTCTTCATTGGCCTGTTTATTCATTAACCTCCCTGATTTCCCTCTGGAAGAACCCATCCCCAAATTTTTTTTGCGGTTGCCTAACTTATCGGCGTTCGTAGCTCCAAGTTCGTTGATGCCACAAGTTATCGGATGATCTCAAAGGCAAGTTTGCGTATCATCAATTGCAACTTTACGTTGCTAACTCTGGCAACATTGTTTGCTTAGTTTGCCCCCGATTTCCAAGGTTCTGATCCACAGGGGAAATTGTTTTTTCCACTCCCACTCAAAGGTGACGGGGCAGACGGTGAAGGAAGAGGCTTTGTGATGTGCGAGGAGGACTACCTCGTGATGCGATGAGAGGGCACTTCGTGATGAGTGAAGCTTCTTACAAAGAAGGAAGCATCTTCAAAGTAGGTGCTTGCTGAAGTATTGCCAACATATTTTGTTTTGGCAAAAGAATGACAGGCGCCGACGTTTTTGAGTCATACAAATAAAACATACTGTCTACGACAACTTGGCTCCCTGGGAATGGGTGTTAGACTGGTCTGTTTTCTGTATTTCAACTGTATTCTGCTTATTCTAGCAAATGAAACGTACAAATTCAATCTATAGGTTTATTAAAGAAAAAAGTATTCATGTTCAGTTGGATGAGTATTAATGAGTTTAATTTCCTTGAACTTCTCGAAGACAGCCTACACTAGTGTTGTAGAGCTCGGAACAAATGTACTACTTTGCCTTTAAATACTACTCTCTATCGAGACTACACTATTAATGACCAATCTGCGAACATTATGTTCTAAATTTTTTTGGAAATATATTAATGGTCAACATTCAAATTTCAGGCAAATAAACTTGTTGAAAACGTATTCAATGTAACTCGAAGTACATAGTAGTTTGCCTGTTTGGCAGACAAGATCTTAAGTTATGGATCAAGTGTAGGCCAGCTGACGTGCCGGGCGGTGCGCTGGGAGGATTACGCCGGCACCAGTCTGTAGAGTGTGGCTAAAACAGCTCGGGGTGACGGAGAGTTACACCAGCACCAGTTGGTAGAGTTTAGCAAGCACAGCTCGGGGTGACGGAGAGTTACACCAGCACCAGTCGGTAGAGTGTTGCTAGCACAGCTCGGGATGACGGGGAGTTACACCAACACCAGCACCAGTCGGTAGAGTGTGACTAGCACAGCTCGGGTGACGGAGAGTTGCACCAGCACCAGTCGGTAAAATGTGACTAGCACAGCTCGAGGTGACGGGGAGTTACACCAGCAGCAGTCGGTAGAGTGTGGCTAGCACAGCTCGGGTGACGGAAAGTTACACCAGCACCAGTCGGTAAAGTGTGACTACCACAGCTCGGGGTTACGGAGAGTTACACCAGCACCAGTCGGTAGAGTGTGGCTAGAAAAGCGCGGGGTGACGGAGAGTTACACCAGCACCAGTTGGTAGAGTGTGGCTAGCACAGCTCGGGGTGACGGAGAGTTACACCAGCACCAGTCGGTAGAGTGTGACTAGAAAAGCGCGGGGTGACGGAGAGTTACACCAGCAACAGTCGGTAGAGTGTGTGGCTAGAACAGCTCGGAGATGACGGAGAGTTATACCAGCACCAGTCGGTAGAGTGTGGCTAGCACAGATCAAGGTGACGGAGAGTTACACCAGCACCAGTCGGTAGAGTGTGGCTAGTACAGCTCAGGGTGACGGAGAGTTACACCAGCACCAGTCGGTAGGTGTGTGGCTAGAATAGCTCGGAGATGACGGAGAGTTATACCAGCACCAGTCGGTAGAGTGTGGCTAGCACAGCTCGGGGTGACGGAGAGTTACACCAGCACCAGTCGGAATAGTGTGGCTAGCACAGCTCGTGGGGACGGAGAGTTACATCAGCACCAGTCAGTAGAGTGTTTCTAGCACAGCTCAGGGTGACGGAGAGTTACACCAGCACCAGTCGGAATAGTGCGGCTAGCACAGCTCGGGGGGACGGAGAGTTACACCAGCACCAGTCGGTAGAGTGTAGCTAGCACAGCTCGAGGTGACGGAGAGTTACACCAGCACCAGTCGGAATAGTGTGGCTAGCACATCTCCTGGGGACAGAGAGTTACACCAGCACCAGTCGGAATAGATTGGCTAACACAGCTCGTGGGGACGGAGAGTTACACCAGCACCAGTCGGTAGAGTGTGACTAGCACAGTTCGGGATGACGGAGAGTTACACCAGCACCAGTCGGTAAAATGTGACTAGCACAGCTCGAAGTGACGGGGAGTTACACCAGCACCAGTCGGTAGAGTGTGATTAGCACAGCTCGGGTGACGGAGAGTTACACCAGCACCAGTCGGTAAAGTGTGACTAGCACAGCGCGGGGTGACGGAGAGTTACACCAGTACCAGTCGGTAGAGTGTGGCTAGCACAGCTCGGGGTGACGGATAGTTACACCAGCACCAGTCGGTAGAGTGTGGCTAGCACAGCTCAGGGTGACGCAGAGTTACACCAGCACCAGTCGGTAGAGTGTGACTAGCACAGTTCGGGATGACGGAGAGTTACACCAGCACCAGTCGGTAGAGTGTGGCTAGCACAGCTCGGGGTGACGGAGAGTTACATCAGCAACAGTCGGTAGAGTGTGGCTTGCACAGCTCTGAGTGACGGAGAGTTACACCAGCACCAGTCGGTAGAGTGTGACTAGCACAGCTCAGGGTGATAGAGAGTTACACCAGCACCAGTCGGTAGAGTGTGGCTTACAGCAGCTCTGTATTGTGGAGGAAATAAACAGAGATCGAATGCGACTATAGGGAACGGCAAAATTTACAGACTAAAGAGTTGGATGTAATACGAATGCAATTTAACCGGTTTTTAATTGTATGAGGTCACTGAGCAAACAATAACGTTAGTAGGAAAAGTTAAAAGTTAATTGATAGCAACCATTTATTAAGCATTTGCTAAAGTTAAATATAATATCAATTCTAGTGTTTTTCAGCTATGAGCCGTAAGTCTCATATTTCATTAAGCTAGATAATTCGATGTAAAAAAATTTTTTTTGCTGGCGTACGAATTTCATGCATAATAACGAACATGTGACAGGTCTGTTCAAGTAGTTGGACAAGTCTGTCGAAGGTTACGAATCTCGTTTACCTCCTCTGCGAATTGTGTGGTTATGCTTGAAGTTCCCCGTACGATACCAGGTATAAAAAGATGTGCAGTGCTATCTGTATGTAACTGGTTATTATTATCGACTGCTGCTGACACATTACCCTGTTATTAACCAATACAAACCACTGCTCCCATTACTAAATGGAGAAACAGGCCAGGTACCCGATTACGGATTAATACGATTTATGTAATTGGATCACTAAACAAGGATTGGCATACATATTGATTACGTGAGCAAGTAGTACATTGGATACTTCATTTATTTGATTGTTTCTGTATCATTATTTTTTATGCAAATAACATGACTACAATCAGACCTATTTTTTATAGTACATTTGCAGCATCCATGTTATTCTGATTCATTGCCCTGACAAACCTGTTTTTCTACTCAACCCATGTTTCTAGCCAATAGATTTAATAATTTTCGAAAATTGGCCATTTTAGACTCTCATGATTAATTGGAAACTTTTTCATTCCTAACCGTGTAAAAGACAATTTCTCAGCACGCCCAAGTGTGTCCCTGTAACGAAACAAATTACCGGAATTTTAAAAAATCAAATCCTCCTAGCATGCTATTGGAGGGTGCTGTCACCTTTCCACACCCTCTCTTTTGGTTGCTATCTGTAAGGTCACTGTTTGCTCAGTAGAATAAAATCACTTTCAAATGCATCTTCTCAGAAATTGTGTTCGTGCTCATTGAAACTTCTTTTTATGTAGACCTTGGTGGATTTACTGCAGTGAAACTCAGCAGTTCAATGCCACTATAGACGGTTATACACCGCCTCTACGGTCATTCTTATATCAGGCTGCGATGAACGATAATAACACAATAGTTGGTCCAGGGCAGCACCAACGTTATTGTCGCCACTATGGTCATGGGGTGACGAACAATACACTGTCGTAACACGCGGTCTGGCTTTGATGCGACATAAGTAGGGAATAACAGACCAATATCAATTGATTCTACCGCATCAAAACTACTAGACATTCTGATTGAAAATACACAGGGAAAAGGTCCCCTAACATATTCAACTCATTTGGCTCACTGACTCATCAAGGATCTGAAATGGCAATTTCACCTTAGCAAACGAATCTTTTATATGTCAGTAGAGACTCATAAATCTACAATTATTTTATCTCAATCACGGAAAAGCAAATCACGGCGTAAATCATTGGACAATGTTCACAAATTTTACTGAAAGAGGGCGTCAGCACTTCTCGTAAAACAACTATAATGTTTGTAGCAGAAGCAGAAGATGTTCAATACGATTGAGAAGATCATTATCAAATCCATTCTAAGCCACCCCTTCATTCTGAGCCACCCCTCCATTCTGAGCCACCCCTTCATTCTGAGCCACCCCTAAATTCTGAGACACCTCTCCATTCTGAGCCCCCCCTCCATTCTGAGCCACATCTTCATTCTGAGCCACCCCTCCATTCTGAGACACCCCTCCATTCTGAGCCCCCCCCCTCCATTCTGAGCCACCCCTTCATTCTGAGCCACCCCTAAATTCTGAGACACCCCTCCATTCTGAGCCCCCCCTCCATCCTTAGCCACCCCTCCATTCGTAGTCACCCCTCCCATTGAATGTGAATATAGGCAGCCTACTTGACCGGCTAGCTCTTAGTTCTGTTCGGTGGCACCTTGGCAACTGCTGAATTAACAAAGTTATTATGCTGACGATAAGGTCATTCTGGCTCTTTATGTGGATGCTCTTCACTTGATGCTGAATGTGTGCGAGGCTGTAGGAGCAACACTAGAGATAAAGTGCATTCCAAACAAATTTGTGTGTATGCTAGTGCTGGGATAGATGGGCAGCGTCTCCTACTGAGTTGATTTAATTAAATGCAGCCGGTGTGATAATGTTGATATCTCCAAGAAATTTCTGGAAACAAATGCGTATGGCAAGTAGCTTAGGAGACAATTAAATTTCTAAAAAAAAAAGGTAATCAAAACCTACTGATACCATTCATGCTGTAACTTACTATGGTGTAAACTTTCCAGAGTCGCCATTAGTAAACTTAGAGGAGCAGACAATGAAATTTTCTGGAGGATGATATGTGACGCTTTGAGAATGAGGGAAAACTTTGCATTTGAAAAATAAGATGTTGACTGGTCCACGGTACGATCTCGGATGTACGAATTATCTGCTATAGAAGAAAGGTTGGATAGAGTACTGCTGGTGTATGAAGACCACGATGTTGATGAAAATATTACACTGTCTCCTATCTACTTTTTCTTGTTGTATAGCCATTGTTTGGAAGGGGATGACAGGCAAGCATACATCATTGAATATGTTGGCCGAGAATAAGCTGTATGCTTTTCCTTTCCACACCGTGTTTTGGTACATATTCGCATGTTTGCAAAGGACAGATAAGCTACCAAGAAGGGTTGTCCATAACTATTTTATTTATTTTAAGTCGTGATTTTCATTCCTCCTTGTCTCCCCATGTTTTTTCTGTGGGTGTTTTGAGTCTATTGTTGGAATACTCTGTTAAACTTGCTCCTCTGTAATTATTAGTGTACCATAAAGTGCTTCATCAAAGTTTCAAATACCTATTTTTAATACCATTTTTATTTACATTACTAAAATTGTTATTGTTCTTTAGCGCTAGAGAGAACATCCCACACTCAACGGGGCGACTGAAATACATTAATAGTAATCTCTTTCTAGGAAATTTAGTTCACCTTTCGTCAGAAGTGGAAGTCGGTTTTTACTCGATAAGAGAACGGCTTTTTCCCGCGATTCATTCCATTTCAAGGTCATTCATTTCACTAGCAACAATATTTACCGTTGAATGACGAAACTTTTCTAACATAAGAGACGACCAAATAGTATCAGAAAGTATGACATCAAATTTGAGTACAATTTTGTTGAACATTTCGACGGATCAGGGTTAGTATACAACTGAAATTTTCGGTTGAATAAATTGTTCAATCTTCTCCTACCTTCCTTAGGGTTCACTCACGCGCATCTCTAATTCAAAGATACCTTATTAAAGTCTACCTTTTGTCACCAGAGATAGCCCTGAATTCTACCAGCTGATCTTAATTGCGTGATGGGAAGATGCATCTCGCAAAAAAATGTTTCCCTTGCACAACCCTCCATATCCCCTACCCTTTTGAAAATGTGCGTTGATGCCAACATGTACGATGTTTGGTCTCAGTCAATGCGAGTCCCTCGGGTGCTTGCTGAGCTGCTATGATGGGAGAAAGCGGGGAAGCAAGCTCGGGAACAACTCTCAGATCGTTCACACGAGTTCCACCCCACTTGGAGACTGCGTAGGGTGGAGAAAGGTTTCTCGCTCAGATAGAAATTATGTAACCATACTCAGTGGCAGACTAGCGTGGTAGTAGTTCATAACATGCCTTGGTTCAGTATTAGAGCAGTATTCGTTAGTCAGTATTCGTTAGTCTGTAACCGGAAATGCAAATTAGACTTTCCCCACGCGGAATTTTACTTCCTATAAAAAAAAATTACGGTACTATGCGTAGACAAAGAATCTTAATGGGTAAAATTTATCAAATTTCCGATGAGTTCAGATATAGAGCGGAAAATGGACAAAGATTTCACTTAGTTTCAAATCATAAAGAATTTTCGCTGGCAACTGTAACTAACTAAATTGCAACGGGTTGGAGTGTGCAGGACACAAGATGGCGATGACATATCGATACACCACGCCATTTATCATTCAATTCTGACAAAATCTAACAACAAGCAACAACTTTGTTCATCAGCGCTGTTCGCAAACTGTATGGTGGATGTATAGTATATCTGGCAAGTGATTAACAGCAGACGTCTCCTAAACCTATTTGGGAGAAATCGTACTTTCCAATCACATAAGTCATCTTAAGATGGCGACAAAGATCTTACCACCGTTTCCACGACTGGATGCATTGAATGATCCTGTGTGAAGTTTACTTTAAAACAACATGATTCCCAGTACCATTACCATGCTACATCGTCACCATCGTGCTCTATTATATGATGACTTGTACTTACTCATCGGTCACCATTCCGATCGCATTTCAATGGAATCATTCATATCCATCTTTTCTACCAAGTTGTAGTCGAAGGTCCACGACTGATGGCTATTTACTCACTTTTTGCCGGATGGCTGATAGGTCCACCAAAGGCCTAAGCTAATGCCCCCCGATAGCTATTACGGACTCAGTAATGTTGCCAATCCTAACGGTACACTCTCGGTCAAAGTTCGAGTAACTATTGTGCGTGAGATAGATTCAGTGAACGGAAGCAAAAGTAACGTCCACTTCAGGAGTGGCTTGAGGCGTTATGTTGAGTTTTACCGATCAGGAATTCTGAATACGATTAACGAGAAATTTGAGGAACGATCTTGATCACAGCAGCAGTGGCAGCACTCGATCGCTGTTATCCTGGTCTTAACAGTGGCAGCACCCGATCGCTGTTGTCCTGGTCAGAGCACTGGCAGGAATCGATCGATGTGACCCTAGTCTGAGCAGGGACATCACTCAAACGCCGAGATTCTCTCGGAATCAAAGCGTACTAATGATGGCGCTATGATCGAGAGAGAGAAGATCACAGAGGGTCAGAGCAGTGACAGCACTCAATCTCTGTCATCCGGGTCGGTGCAGTGGCAGCATTGGAACGTTATGCTCATAAACAGATCAATGGTAGCACTCGAACGCGATGATAATATTCACTGCAGTGGCAGCCACCAAATGATCTGATCATGAACAATGTAGTGGGAGTCCTGGAACAATGTAATCTTGTTCAGAGCAAGGGCTGTAGCAGCAGTTGAAAGCTTCGATAATAAACACTGCAGTGACGGCACTCAATCTTTTGTGATCCGGGTCAGTACAGTGGCAGCACTCAAACGTTATGCTCATAAACAGAGCAATGACAGCACTTGGACGCTTTGATAATAATCACTGCAGTAGCGGTACTCAATCTCTGTCATTCGGGTCTGTGCAGTGGCAGCAATCGAACGTTATGCTCATAAACAGAGCAATGACAGCACTCGAACGCTTTGATAATAAACACTGCAGTGGGGGCACTCAAACGATCTGATTATAAACAATGTAGTGAGAGTCCTGGAACAATGTAATCCTCTTCAGAGCAAGGGCTGTACTCGAACGCTATCATAATGATATTAGCAGTAGCTGCCCTCGATACTGCCATCCAGGTCACAACAGTGACATCAATCTAACGCTGGGGATCTGGTCAGAGCAGTAGCATTGCTCGAACCGTATCATGAAAAAAACATTGACAGCAATCAAACGTTGTGATCATGAGCAGGGTAGTGGCTGCACAGGACCGCTGTGATGATGGTCAGAGCAGTGTCAGCACTCGAACGTTGTGATCATAAACAGAACAGTGTTGATGCTGGAGTACTGTGATCCTGGTCAGGGCAGTGCCATCATTCGAAAACTATGATCATAAACAATGCCGGGGCAGCTCTGGACTTCTGAGATGATGAATTGTGAAAACAAGCCATCACCTTTGCAAATGAGATCAGAATCACCGAGTATATAAACAATACAAATCAAATCCTTGATATACTAGAGCAATTCATAACCTGTGCAATTCTTCCAATTCGACGAGGAGTGCTGGGGACTAAATGCAGTCTATCATGTCCGATATTGAAAAATAATTTTAATAATTTCAAGTGACATTTGTATGCGATAAATATGATCGCAAAATATTTCTTCAACATTTACAAATTAAAGTCATATCATTTTTTTTTTACCCTAGACCTGGTTAAGCCAATTTTTCCTGGTCAGTGTCCGCCACAATTCAGTCTAACAGGCGTCAGAACGAGGTTCTCTGACACCGATAGTCACAAACGGATATGAACAATGGCTACGTAATTAGTTTTAAGTTGATAAACGCAACTATTGCGGTATTTACAAGAAATATTACAACTCTGCGTTCCCATTAGTATGAGACACGACCCAGATTCTAACGGATTCGCTCCCTGATACGATCCGTGAATTCGGGATCGATTTCCAAGATATATGGAAACGCGTGCGCGAAAACGATCAAAGCCGACCACAACTAGACACGAACAACCATTGATTATTGAGTTGGATATGTCAGAGATATCTCATAGTCAGCATATGAATTAGATGCAAGCATGGTATTGCTTTCAAGCGCTGTATTCTGGTATTAGGTTTGAAACAGTCAGTGCCAAACACTGTCATCATGCATATGAATGAAACACGGATCCCTTCGTGGCAGCAATCGAAAGCTGTTATCATCACCGGATCAGTCGCAGAACTCTGTATCGAATAGGTAACGAGGAAAATCTATTGTATATAACGTAGGGCATGCATGGGGATTCAAGTAGCGAACACATTTATGTAAATAAAATATCTTCCGGGGATTTGTGAAAGATCAACGTTTTTTTATCCTTTGATGCTTCTATAACTGTTACCGAACTTCCGGTGGCTTTTTCCAATGACGCTTCTGGATCGGTTTCCGGCCATGGTGGAGCATTTATCAGTTTCCACCTAATTATGTTTCTTGCACTATTTCTCAATTTGTGTAGCCTGTAGTAGTTTTTGTTTCAAATATTTTTCAAAATATGGTTTGTACAAAGTGAATGTTCGAGAAAAAAATATCTGATTTTGCTTCTAGAAGTGCTCACGAACTTAGTAAAGGTTCAAAATTTAGTTTTCTCCAATAATGCTCTTGTACCTCACTATCAATTCTAAATTACTATTCGAAGGATTCTAAAGACCGGACAAGCTCTATAGTTCATACAACCTACAGATTATTTTCGACTATCAATCCGCACTTCCCTGACGACCGATTCTCCTCGTCTGTCAACCCGTCTGTTTTCGTCAAGCCCTTCCTTTGCCCGGAAGTCAACTAACTTCCTCTTTGTATTCTAATATATGACGCTGCACGTTATGGATTGAACTTTCCAGGAAGAACCACTCATCTCGAGGGAAGTTGTTTAACCTCCAAAATCACTAACTCTCTGTGCTTCCCATTACTCGACATTCCCCTCATCCCTTCGGACACATGCAAAATCATGCAAACAGGTTGAGAGGAACGCCACATCATAAAGGCTACTTGAGCGAACCTCAACTTCATGCAGGCTGCCTGGGCAGCCCACCACATCTTTCAACATGCTTGAGCAGAATGCTGCCTCATGCAGTCTGCTTGAACGTTACGCCATATCATGCAGGCTCGGTCGGGAGGACACATCAAGCAGTTTGCCTTGACGGCACTTCAAATCATTCCGTATGATTGAGCTGAGTCACATCATTCAATCCACTAGGAAGGTGGAAATAGTTGATAGCTTAGCTCTGCTTACCTCATACTCAAACAACGCAGCCTATTACTCCAATTCTGACATGACTTTTCTTGCAAAATTTCCATCTCCTTACTTTTTACTCCACATAGGAGTACAAATAAATGTGACTTCCCTCATAACAACAATATTAAAATTCACTTCTATTGTTTAATTTGTTTGCTCCAATTTGCACAAGCGCAAACCTCGGCTAAGCTTGACAACATCACTTCAACAGTCCATTGCAATACCAAGAAGGAGGTGAGCCCCGTCACAGAGAACCAGCGATGCCGTTACTAGGCTGAGAGATGCGCCGTTTTGTATGTAAATTAATGTTGAAATACTTGGTTAACCCAAGAAGCAGGCAAGAAGGTAACCCTATCCTAGTGAACTGTTGACCATCTCATTTGCCTCAAATGATTGACGTGTTCCTCAGATACTTTATCTCTAATATGAACAGTTTTAAATAATTAATATATTTTCCTTGCTCTTCTTGATGAACGATACGACAGACCCTTTGACAGGTACAATTTCCCGCCTTGTATTGCGAATTCCTGGGGAAAGATTGTCAACATTCTGCGGAAGATAAGCTGGAATTATTTATTGAGGATCCAAATGGTTAATTGTTACCAAATAAAAATCATTTACCCCTGCCACAGTAGGGCTGAAGAAGGCCTAAATTTGATATAAAACTTTTCCGGAGCTATAAAAAATAGAGAATCCCGTCATTAATTGCGTCGAGGGACGTTGCAGCTAATTGCCTCATTCTCGAGGTGTTTTTCCATATTACGGCGTTCGTTGAGGTGAGCCTTGGACTCGGCCGAGAGAAAGGGCGGTCGTGACTGGTATACAAGTGTTCAAAAGAGTACGAAGACAACATCAGGACTTTTAGCTTAAACTAGGTTTCCATTATTTACTGATGAGATTAGTTGTGAAGATGGTTGTTGTATGAAATAACATTTAACGATGATACCCGAAAAAAGTCAAATCAGCCCCGAACATAAGGTCAATGTCCTACGATGTGGAATTGAGACTGTCTATTTTCGTTAGAGTAATGCTGGGATGCGGGATTGCTTGACACAATTATGCAACGAGTAGGTAGCTATGCCGGGAGCCTTCAACCATGTTAGTGCCAATACAGGACAATATTTTAACCGTACGGGTATCACTGCCGGAAACCTTGTTGGCGCCAACTTCAGGATTTGTGTAACGTGGGCGCTAACATACTTGTGAAAAGTTGAAATGGTCTAACACGGAGTGATTGGTGGAACAGTAAGTAAATAATTTGATTAGTTGAATTATCACGAACAATGAATTTTTTCTTTACTTTCCTGATTGATCTGCATTGACGAACGTTCATACGCGAAATTCATTCATATGAGACCAAAAAAGAATTGAAAATGCCACAAGATTGATCACAATATCTTTGATCTTTCACAGCTTAGGTCTCTGTTCGGACACAAACCCTTTTAAACATGACTTGAAGCAAGGTTTTAAGAAAGCGACTTCTTCTGAAATATTCGGTTTTAATATTCTTTTTATAAACGTTTGTCAGAGTGTGTCTAGTATGATTAAGGGAATGAGGTTGCCCAGAATTTTTTCAAATACATTTTGATCCTTATCATTAGGTGTTGCGGTCTCATGACGAATTAAAAAAAATTGTGCTGCCTACGCGTACTGGAAACTATTGCTCTTCGGTACTAAATCCAGCTAAGAGAGAAGAGGTGAACCACAAACAATCCGCCACCTTCCGCACTACAAAAACGCAGAAATCTGAATGATAACGCAACAGGAAAGTGAGCGTTTAGTGAAGGTGCGTCTCTCACAGGGTTTTCGTGTGTTTCAGGTGCCCAGTAATAAAATGGTTTGTGCTGATTTGAGACTTAAACAAATCCCTCCACTTTTTTCTGGAAGTGAGCGATTCTGACCCAACTACGAACACAGTGGTCTATTAATATGCAAAACACTGTACAAGGCGCATTGTACTAGCAAAATAATTGTTAGTCCTTTGATCATCAACATTCGCCTATTGCAAAAAAAACGCTGTGAAGATATTTATTTTAAAATAATTTATGTCTGAAATGAGATTCGAGATATAGGAATGTAACATTATTGTGTGTGTGTAAGTGTGTTATAATGAAGAAAAGAATGCTAACTCTAAATTATATACATTTTGCGGCCGGCTGTGATGCCGTCCCAAACATATTTATTACACGAAATAACATCACACTATGTTGAAACAAAAAAACAAATTATCACCCTCTGCCGCCAATATTCATAAGATTCAAGTTGAACAATGCCGACGAGATGGATGTCCTTGGCTCCGTAGAGGCTTAGCTCTTATGGAACAGGTCTGAACTCTTGCTACGGTGGATTTAGCTCACACGAACAAGGCCTCAGCTCCTGAGTGATAGCGTGAATTTTCCTAAAAGGTTACGTTGAAGTGGTTGGTGTTGTAGTCGGTATTTGCTAAGATTGTGACACAAACGCCAGAGACTACTACAAGTGGAATACTCTACCGGTCCTGTAACTAATGGACTACAAGTAATGCCAGTGACATAATAGTAAAATCAAATATATTTAAGAGTGTCAACGCCGATCCAATTCGTTACCTCACTACCAGCTATTCGCTGATTGATGAATTTTGGGATGCTAAGCTACAGTCAAATGTCGACTTGATCGATACCCGAGATTCAGGTGCAACGCTCGTTACAAAGATTTACAACGATTTCGACGTTCAAAGAGACTATCCCCTTCGCTTAAAGAAAAAATCATTGGTAGTGAGCCTCTGGAGTCCCAGTAGTGTGGCTCGTTGAATGTGATCACTCCGTCACACAAGTCATTGTGCAAATGTTCCGCAGAGCTTCGTTGAGGCCCACACTAGACACGTTGTTCTATTCTTCACCTTGCCTAGTCTGTGAAGATGGGGGAACCCTGTTGCGGAAGGCCCTGGCTGGCTATCTCTTAGAAAATGAATTGAGCACAGGTTCAATGAGGCAACATAGGGGCAGAATGCCTTAATCGGCCATCAGACTATTCATTAACGTCAGAGCTCCCATCAGGGAAATCAAATCAGTCCTACCTCCTACTCAACCCCTCTGAATGAATTTTGTTAGAAATGACAAATACATTTTGTAGGGATTGACTGCATTAGGCTGAGTTACTGGCTCCCGCTTTCTGAACTTTGACCGTAATCCCAATTGGAAAACCAGATATCTCATTGGAACGAAGGAGTTAGAAATCATTCATTTGAGAAAATCTGATTACATGATTGGGATGATCACATACTATTGTGTATCCAAACGGGAGAGTATTTTTATAGATAAAAAATAGCTCCAGACTATTATTCGCCAATGTACATTATGAAGCGAGTGATGAGTATTCGTCTCAATGGAAATGATGACTGTCATTACATAGTGTCTGTAAGTGGCAGCTTACGAGACCACTAGACCATTAGCCGCACAGCTCGCAAGAACTTCACATAAGCATAAAAAAAATCGACATATAACTTCGTACTTCCTTTGACACAAAACGGCCCTCGATCTGTGCAAGCCGTCTCATATTGGACTCCAGGACACCCTCTGAACTTCCAGCTGTACTTGCACTCCAAGATACTCTTCTGAGCTACCTGACCCTTCTGTGGTTCCTGACGCCCAACTGCGCTGCGCTATCCGTACTTTCTATTTCCTAAGATGCCTCTCCAAATAAACAGTCCCTTCCTGGCCTTCAGGATTTCCATCACGGCTATCAGTACTTCCAATAACTTCAGGGCGCCTATCAATACTTTCAGTCCCTTACCGTACTCAAAGACACACCTCAAAACTAACAGACCCTTCATAGACATTCGTTCTCCCTTACTATCAGTTTATTTCTCAATCACTGCAGAGTCATCCGTTTGGGTCCAAAAGTCATTCATCTCCGTCCTCGCAGGAGAGAGGAAAGTCAAGAGACAACCAATCACTGCATCTTTTCAGACCGCAACGTGAAAAGAGCAAATATTTTCGGCCAAGTCTCTGGTGGCTACTCTGTGACTTGGCACCAGGGTATTTCACGTGGTGAACTTTTTTGATATTTTTACATAAAAGTGCGGTGACTGCTTTACTGGCTGACATTTGAATGATATGGTAGAGGAACGATTGAGTGATAAGTGAAGTTTTATTGAGACCATCATTTTTGCACACGCCGGCTGGAAAAAACTTCACATGCGTCAAATGAGGACCTGAATAGTTTAAAGTCAAATATTTCAATAAATAGGCTACATTGTGCTGCCCAGCAAACGATCTTGCGCATCGGACAATGATTGCGTGAGTACCATTGGTTGAGTAGACTACGATAAACCATGAAGAGGTGATTTGAATGAGTGTTTGACGATATAATAGGTTGGTAGTTTAGGACTATAACATTTTTTCTTCAACACTTAAACTCTACATCGGAAAATTGTTATCGCCCAGAATGAAACAATAGGATTTAAAATCGAATTATTGAACAGTACTCATCTCGATCAACACGCATTGACGCTAAATGAATCGCGGTGCTTTCAACTATTCCTTATCAAAGAAAAGATTAGAAGTAGTGAGATACAAACTCAGAGGCAAATGTGGCAATAAATTAATCGTCTCTCGGTTACTTTAATGTCAACTGGGTACAACAAATCAGCTATCATTAGGGAAAGAAAATTCTTCACTATTTAATCAATATCAAATCTATTAAATAGACGTATCCAACTAGTTATTTAACTTGATATGAATTTCTATTAGCTACGAACATTTGTATCAACATAGCTGATCGAAGATTTGTAGAATTACAATTCTCGTTCCGTTGGAATTTCAAGATAAAATCAACGTTAATGTCTTTCTAAGTTATCGAATAGTTTCCGATATGTTTTTACTACATCACCACTCTGTTTTCATTGAATTACAGTACTGGAAAAATTATTATGGATTTTTGAGATTTTCGGTATTTTTACATAAAAAGGTGAAATAAACACAATTTATGTATTGATATATGATTTATTTCATATTATTTATGCAGAACGAGTATTTCAGTAGTCTGTTTGCCCTCCTTTAGCAGACTTAAGGGCTTGTACCCGTTTAGGCATGCCACGAATTAGTGTCATGCACAAATCCTTGATTCTGTCAGAATGGAACCAAACTTTTATGAGGCGTTCAATAAGCTGTTTTTTGGTTGTAATGGGGACTTCATGTATTTCATTCTTCAACAGATACCACA
>SDVV010000142.1:0-39154 GCA_016164225.1 Gammarus roeselii | reverse complement strand
ATATACATATGTACACATATACACTCATAAGTTCTCCTAACAAAAAAGACACATGTCTGAGGAATTGCAATCGTTATTAGTGCAATTTTGCTCGGGTTCGTGATTAGTTAGGTATATAATTGCGTTTCTCAACCGGACTGATCAGTGAACGGAATCTCGAGGTCCGATGCAACGCGACCCATCTTTTGATTGACTGGTCACAATGTTTCTTTTCGTTGTTGGCTAGACCCACCATGCGCCCAAAAAGCTATTTGCCGGTACGTTATTGTGGCACGCCCCAGTGCCGATCACCTGTGGCACGAGGATGTTTAATAATAATGGCAACAGGTTAGCGTGCTGTAGTAGCCCAATCGGTTCACTGTGGACTATCCACCTATACTATAGTCGATTGCGGTCACCGGTCTCCAGTCTCTGGTATCTCTCACAGGAGACTGGATCCCGGGAGGAGCTCTAAGCCCAACGATAAGCTCAGCATCTGCCGAGTTCTGCCTTTGTTTACATGATTCGAATTAGAATGATTGACGCGTCCAGCCCTTGTTACATCGATCCAGCATTCCGAACGGCTCTGTGTCCTGTTTAGTCATACTCGTGAAGTGCGATCCACTCTCTTGTTGGGAAACATGCATAAAAAGGCCGGAATATATATGTGATAATATTATTTGAACGGGTTCAGTATCGGGGATTAATAATAATGGTAAAATGATCAATTCATACGCGGATTGGGCATTCAAACCCATCAAATAGTCTCAACTGAGACCCGTGACAAGCTTTCAGATTTTATTGTTCGGAAACTAGAGTTTGACTATCAAACGCAGCGAATTTTTTTTGTTGGATTGCGTTTAGATTTATTAAGCAAATATCGTCGATGTGATGTCATTAAAAAGACCAGTATTATCAGTAACATAACCGATTACAGCCAGTAAGTAACGCATTAAACACTGCAATATATAGAGACCGTCAATAAAATCGAACCTAGCGTAAACTTGCGCTCCTTAGCATTGTACTGAATCAGCACGCATGCCAGTTGAATCAGCCAACTCCCTCCACCCAGAGGGCGCTTCGAATTAGATGAATCCAATCACTGTCTGGACGTCCTGATGTATATTATCATCAAAGGCCCATCTTTAATCAAGAATTAGATTATTCAAACAAACAGCTCTTCTGCGTTCATTTGCCAAATTTGTTATACGGTGTCATTGTTTTTTCCCAGTAAAATTATTTATCAAAGTTTCCCCATACAATGTATGCGTGTCTCTCCAACCCCATGTTTTCGTGATTTTCCAGCCCCACAGATTCGTGATTTTGAAACACCATGAATTTGCGATTTCTCAAACCCATGTATTGGTGATTCTTACCTCAAAATAGACGTTGTTAGTGAGATCACTGATGATAATAATGTAAATTGTATTTTACTCAATGAAGTACCAACCGGCGGAGAAATGCAATGGGATGTGCTGCAACTAAATCAATTTGAACTTTCGATTCGCTCATTCAAATAGTATATTTGGAAATGATATCACTTAATATAATTTACAATTGACTACCCATCGCCAGCCGCTGATATTAATGATTTAATAACAATAATCTTCATCGAGGAGAACTTCAGCTCGTTGGCTTGGTCATAAGACATAGACATACAGCCGTTTCCTCCTGGTTAGGGGGGGGGTGGCTAAATTAAGCTGACAGAGAGGGGGGAGGCGCCCAATCTTTCCGCCACAAGACCGCCGTGTCCATGCCGAGGCTCGAACTCGCGGCATTCAGCACCAGAGGCCGATATTGCAGTCGGACACGGTAACCACTTGGCCACGGCGGCCTCGGCTTGGTTTGGCATGAAATATCTAATGTCGTCCCGTTTGTTATCCTGGTTGTTTGTCGATCTGTTTACTTGTTCGTGCGTCCATGAACTACACCGAGGCCATTGGACCGATTTTGATGATAATTGAAAAGTGTGCCGGGGGCAATTTCGGACGGAAGAAGATAATATTTTCAATACCGAAAAAAGAACCACCGATGCCATTATTCAGTTGATTTCGTTGATTGAATTTGGACAATCGTTCATAATAATTTCTTGACTAAAAGCTGTTGAGCTTGGTTCAATTTGAATTTTCATTTCCACCGAGATGCAAACGCCACGCTCGAAACTCCAATAGTAGTATATATAGGAGCGAAACAGCCAGTGAGATGGGCGGAGCGAAACAGCCCTGGATATAGGCGGAGCGAAACAGCCCTGGAGATAAGGGTGCGAAACAGCCCTGGAGATACAGGGTACAAAAACGCCCTCAGCAAAAATGCCCTGTAGATTGTTATTGAGTGTTTATGATTACGTGTAGGATTCTCCTTTTTTAGTAGTATAATTATTAATAAATCCTAATTTCTAGTGTCACAGGCACCGCTGGTATTTTAATAGGTACTTATTGCTATTCTTTGCTCGACCTATACAGTAATTTATTAAAGTTTTTTTAGTGACACTTACAGCGTTGTGATAGGATTTGTAAATAAGTATTGGAAAGGGTAAGTATTATTGAATGAAATAATGTTAGAGTTTATTGATTTGCAATATCCGCAATAAATGTTAGCCTGGCACATAGGAGGTTGGATATAGCTGTAGGATTAATTTCGTGTTAATAGTATATGGTATTCAATTGATCTGGTTGTACGCATAGTATAAATTCGTTTAAATTGTATACTTAAATATCGTATTATTTAGTGTCGCAGGCACCGCTGTTATTTTAATGAGTATTTATTGCTCGAACATTAACATATTTAGGGTACTATTTAATGATGTAGCTCTGTCGTAATTTCAACTTGCTTTCATTGCTCGATCGTTTAAATACTTAGGTTTGACAACAGGTTATTTATAAGTGAATGCAGTATTTTGTAGGATCTTTCCTTGTATAGAGCAAAAGCTATATTATTTGCCATTGTATGTATGTATATATTTTCCCAGTTACGTCAGGACACATCGGTGATTATGATACAAATAGAAGGCGGTGGCTATAGGTTCACGTATTTTCAATCCATCGTGTTAAGATCATTTACATCAATCTATTTTCATCATATTAAGAGCGGTTACAAGTGTATACGTTCACGTATTTTCAATCCGTATGACTGTGGACAATAAAACATACATGCTCATTTATTTAATTATTTATTTATTACATAGTGGCATGGTTACATAGGAACATTTACATATTGGGAATAATTACATTGTAGGAATATTTACATATTAGGAACATTTAGAGAATGAAACCTGAAGACGTAGATGTACTTTCGTCATTCACGCGCTTACAGTTGCACTCAATTGGAATTGATACCACTGGGTCGCTAGCGTAGCGATTCACCTCTATCCGTCACTGTCATGCACACGCTATCTCGAGATCCACTACACTCGTTACCCTGCACAATAGCCAGACTGCATCTCTACGCGTCAGTTTACGGCACCATTAATCACTTGCCGTACATAGTCCATTCGAGATTTAGTCCGATTTCTGGTTGGAGCTATGTTTATATCTGAGATACCTTATGTTTATATCTGAGATACTTTGGGTAACCGAGTGCAATTTCAATTGCATGATATCTACCGCATTTGTAGGGCAAGGCAGGAGGCGTTGCATTGCAATTCAATGCATGCCATGTTGCATAACTGCAATTTTAATGTTAGGCATTCGAGTTACATCTAGGGTATTGCAAACAAAACAATAAATGATATATTTTGTTGATATTAGATTTTAACCACATTTTTTCATTGGGGAATTACATGGGTTTTCCATTTATACGAGAGCATATCTATAAATATAACGGAGGACGACGGTAACTGTACGAGATCTAAGTAAAGTCTCCGGGTGTCTTCCGGTCCTATCCTGATCGGAGGCGTCAAGGGCACGTTGCAGTGTCAGTTTATCGGTGATACACGCGATTTTTCGGTTGGAGGTGACACATTGACAAGGAACAATTGATCGACTATTGTTTACTGTCATTTGATTCGTAATTTTTGCTGTATCTATATTGTTTCTATTTTTATTATTCTTTATTGTTTATAGTAATTACATACATTTCTTTCCTACGGATTCTTGTGTTGGATATACGTGACCAATTCCTTATTGATCATTATTGCAAGTTTGAGCTGTAATGTTTCCGACTGTTCATCAGTACATAGTCCAATTTGGACAAATCAACGGTTAAAATGTATCTGAGTTAATTAATAAGTTCACTTTCACGAGGTATATTAGGCTCTACATAGCGCAATTAAGTGATGATATACAGATTGGATAAATAGAGATGGGTGGTTTGGTACGTATAGCGTATAGTAGAGTTTCGTTGTTACACTATCTATTATATCGTGGATCTTGATAATCTACAGACTGCAAGTGTTACTGAAACAGAAGAATAAAACTACCCCGGTGTGGCAGTCATCCGTTCGTATCTTGCAATTATGTTTGTGAAATTGTGATGTTTTGCCTATATCCAGAATATGCTTGTCAAGTTAGGCATGGTCGGTATGAGATTATTGATTGGGTAGTTAGTGTGGAGAATGGTCTGTTCTGTAGCAAATTACAGATACAGGTACAGACACTAGGCCGCATCCCCCAGAAAGGGGGGTGGCCGACAGCAAGGCGCACCTCACACCCTCATACGCTCCCACTCACACAACTTAGCCCTATTGTGCTGAAGGGTTCGGCCGATACCCCCTCAACATACACTCTGGGTCATGAGTGCAGTCCGAGGATCCGTCGTCAGCAGCAGGGCCCGGCAGTTTTAACTGGTTTACCCTCGCTGCCTCATAATAGCCGGGCCCCCCCACCCACGATCATCCCGACAGCAGGATGCCAAGGGTGGGGAAGCACATCAGAGCAGCGTCAAAATCAAACATTCACAACCATTCTCCACTCACGCCTGTTCATTGCACGCTTTCTCGCCACCTCCACATTCATGTCTCCTTCCCAACGCCTGCTTCACACTATCCATCCACCCAAACTTCGGTCTACCTCTAGGCCTGCGACCACTCGCCTCCGCATTCATCACCCTTTACACCAATCTCCCTTCATCCATCCTTTCCATGTGCCCGAACCATCTCAGCACACGCGAAGCTTCTCTATCCTCCAACTTCTTCACCATCCCTGTTCTGATTCGAACCACGTCGTTGGTGATCCGAGTTCTCAGCGTTACTCCAGCCATGCTCCTCAGAAATTTAATCTCGAAAACATTCAACTTTCTTCTCTCCTCTGTTCTCATCCCCCAAGCCTCAGCTCCGTAGAGCACAGTTGGGGCAACAACACCCTAATACAGCCCTCTTTGCTTCCATCCACAACGTCCTACAGCTCATTACACTCTTTAGTGCACCCAACACTTTATATCCCTCCTTCACTCGCGCCTTCACTTCAGTTTTCACTAGTTCAGTTATCTTCACATGGGAGCCCAGATACTTAAAACACTAAACTTCCTCCACGAGCTAAACACTAATTTTGCTCGCAGCGACAGTCCTCGGACATCTCATTACTTTACTCTAACCCACGTTCACTCGAAGCTTCCTCCACTCACACACTCTACCAAACTCAGACACTAGCCTACATAGCTTTTCCTCTGAATCCGCAACCGACCCGTATCATCAGCAAATAGAAACTGGCTCAACTGCCAACTCCGCTCTTCGCTTCCAACAGTTCCAAGCCACGACCCAGCACAATCGCGTTCACCTCCCAGACCATTCCATCCATATAGAGGTTGAACAGCCGGGGAGACATCACGCAGCCTTGTCTCAGTCCCACTTTCACTGTGAACCAATCACTCAATTCGCTTCCCACTCTGACACATGTTCGGCTGTCAGCATAGAAACTCTGCACCGCTTTCTACAGATATCCGCCCACTCCATACAAACGCAACACCCTCCACAGCGCTTCCCTGTCAAGCCTGTCGTATGCCTTCTCCAGATCCATGAAGGCCCAGAACACATCCTTTCCTTTGGCAAGGTACTTCTCACAGACCTGTCTCACTGAAAAAATCTGATCGGAAAACCCTCTACCACTCCTAAAACCACACTGTTCCTCTCCAATTGATCAGTCCGTAGTCTGTAATCCTTTCGATCAGCACTCTCCCGTAAAACTTACCAATCACACATAACAGACTGATACCTCTCGAGTTGCAGCATTCATTTTTATCTCCTTTGCAATTATATAGCGGAACAATGCAGGCACTGCGCCACTCATTCGGTACCACGCCTGCGACAAAACACAAGTTCAGAAACCTCATCAACCATTCTACAATCGTAACTCCACCCTTATTCAGGCACTCGGTCGCAACGCCATCCAAACCAGGGGCTTTCCCTTCTCGCATCTCATCCACCGCCTCCTGCACCTCTTCCCTGGTAATGTCCGCAACAAGTCTTTCACCAAAACTGGCATCCGAGCACCACCATTCACAGCAACAATGTCAGCTACTTTGTCATCCTCGACATTCAACAACTCATCAAAATACTCGGCCCACCTCTTCCGTACATCACCATTTTCCAACATCAACTGGCCGTTTTCATCTTTCACCACTTCCTCCTTTCCGGTCTCTCCCTTTCTCACCCTCTTCACCTTTTTCCAGAACATCTTTTTGTTCTCCTCAAAATTCTGACCGTCCGCCCCACCGGGCATCAGCGTCCCTTTTGGCTCTCCTCATCACCCGCTTCACCTCGTTCCTCCGCTCTTAGCCAACTCCGACTTCACCTGCAACCACTCCTCAAACGCTTCTCTTTTCAGTGCCTCCGCCAGTTAGACATGCATAAGGGATCAGAGCGCCCGGAGGGAGATGAGCGCCCGGAGAAAGCGCCCGGAGGGAGATGAACTGCGCAGTACCTTCTTATTTGATTACAAGTAAATTCCGATTTAATACAAAACGGAGCTCGAATGTGTGGGAACAAAATTCAGGTTTTATTGAAGGTCATTTTAGTTTTAATTATTTAGTACGTATTTTACCATGGAAATTTAATTTTCTTCTTAATTGTGCTTATATGAATGAACATCTTTAGGTGAAGAAAGGATACTTCTTCAGTTAAATGCGCAACCAATGATAACACTGGCGCCGTCTATGTGTCATTTTGATATATGAGAAGGAATAATATTGGAAGAAGTCAATTTCTAGGAAAATATATTCACCTGGCGCTTGTGGTTATTTCCACTGTCCGAAAATGCACTATGATAAAATTGACAAACGACTACCAACGAGTGGGAGTATTCACTTGTGATAATAAATTAAACAGGGGGCGCCACATCTTCTCAATACTGAGACCTTTGATCGAAATGTTTGATATCAAAAAACTTAGTTCTATCGTGGTTACGGAGAAGTACTGGAAAAATATTCGATACCTTCAATAGGACTTGATTGTGTGGAGCAACCAAGTGAAAGGATGTAATATTGAATTGCTGAGACAACAAAAATAATACACTGAAGCATTATTATGTTGGCGCATAAGTGAAAGATTGGGTTCAACAAAAAAGATGCTGCTGCAAACTGGTGTAGTATATTGTCTGTCTTAGAATGAAAATATATCCATAATCATTGTGAGGACGTTCAAGATGATGTCACCTTGTCTGGACCATCTGCTACTGGGGTGTAGCGGCCCGACACGGGCCTTTGCTGGAACATTACGAATGCTCAATCGTCGCAGGAACTTATCATTACACCATCATCATCATTCCCCCATAGTGTGTACCCATATATAATATTGTTATATAAGTAGTCTGGCTTTTGTTGCTTGGTTTCCCACGAAGAGAGTAAATCGCACTTCGCAAGTAGACTCAAAAGGACGGAGAGCTGTCTTGTTGTGCTAGATCAATGTAACAATAGCCGAATGAATCTGTCTAATCAATTAGAATCATGTATACAAAGACTGAACTTGGCAGAAACTGAACTTGTCTCAGTGCTCACACCTTGCCCCGGAACAGTGTCATGGGAGAGCAACTGGATGAGTCTAGTAATCCGATGCTCATCACGTGATTGCCATGCTTGCGTTGGAGACAAATATAAGGCTAGGGACAGAACTATGACGAGCTCCTCCCTTTCAAGATGTGAACTCTGAACTGCTACTCCACCGCCGTGCCGACCGTCCCTCACCGAACCTTTAATATCAATCCCGCCGTTCACCGTCGTCATCACCCCAAGGAGTATTAATGTGCACAGAGTTTACATGATAGGGATTATCGTTCTTCTTATTCGTGTTCGTCAGAATAATAGTGTGGCCATTATTTGATCAGAATATCATGTTAGATCGTTATTGACATATAGTAGCGACTCTTGGTTTGAAAGTTAAACAGTGGCGACTTCGGGTTTTGGAAGTGAATCAATAGTAACTCAGGGCATCGACTACATTGCACCTGGATAGACCACAAAGGATTCAGTTGTGTTAGTAGAGCTCATCTACGGAGACTATTAGAGTCCCGTTCAACGTTGACTTCACGCTACGAAAGCCCGTCGCAACTACACGCTCGCACCACCTTACGTTAAACGGCACCTACCAGTGCCACCTGCAGGCCAAGGAATAGTTGAGGGCAAAGATAAGGTTCTGGAAGGCATCGTCGTCGGCGTATGGTTGGTTTAGTCAACTAGAACGTCGGGGAGCGGCGACGCTTCGGACTCCGAGATTATGCACATCGAACACCTCGGTGAATTAACAATACCCGGATTCGGAGGAGAAGCTATGTAGGCTAGTGTCTGAGTTTGGTAGAGTGTGTGAGAGGAGGAAGCTTCGAGTGAACGTGGGTAAGAGTAAAGTAATGAAATGCTCGAGGACTGTCGATGCGAGCAAAATTAGTGTCACCCTAAATATAGAGCTCTTGGAGGAAGTTCAGTGTGTTAAGTATCTGGGCTCCCATGAGGAGAAAACTGAACTAGTGGAAACTGAAGTGAAGGTGCGAGTGAAGGAGGGATGTAAAGTGTTGGGTGCACTGAAGAGTGTAATGAGCTGTAGGACGTTGGGGATGGAAGCAAAGAGAGGGCTGTATGAGGGTGTTTTTGTTCCAACTATACTCTACGAAGCTGAGGAATGGGGGGTGAGAGCAGAGGAGAGAAGAAGGTTGAATGTTTTCGAGATGAAGTGTTTGAGGAGCATGGCTGGAGTAACGCTGAGAGACCGGATCACCAATGACGTGGTTCGAATCAGAACAGGGATGGTGAAACAGTTGGAGAACAGAGTGGATTCGCGTGTACTGAGATGGTTTGGGCACATGGAGAGGATGGATGAAGGGAGATTGGTGAAAAGGGTGATGAATGCGGAGGCGAGTGGTCGCACCCCTAGAGGTAGACCGAAGTTTGGGTGGATGGATGGTCTGAAGCAGGCGTTGGGAAGAAGGGACATGAATGTGGAGGTGGTGAGAGAGCGTGCAATGAACAGGCGTGAGTGGAGAATGATTGTGAATGGTTGATTTTAACGCTGCTCTGGGGATGGTCGGGATGGGAGGGATGGGGGGGATGGTCGTGGGTGGGGGGGCCCGGCCATTATGACGCGGCGAGGGTAAACCAGTGAAAACTGTCGGGCCTTGCTGCTGACGACGGTTTCTTGGTGCATTCGAGACCCAGAGTGTAAGTTGAGGGGCTACCGGCCGGACGCTTTAGCACAAAAGGCTAAGTTGAGTGAGTGTGAGCGTGTGAGGGTGTGAGGTGCGCCTTGCCGTCGGCCACCCCCCTTTCTGGGGGATGCGGCCTAGTGTCTGTATCTGTATCTGAAATGTTACTATCCATTGAATGTGTGCGCAGAGTGTAACTGTGTTGTAATAGTAGCTGTTGTTAATTGGGTTATCGGTGCTATCCAATCATTTGAAGAATGCATTACACCTGCATTTGATACACAATAGGCGTGTTATGAACTCGAGGTGTTCTAATACTAGTGTCACTGATAGATAGTTTTGTAACCTGCATCTGAACGTGTGCCCGAGCTCGTTCAATAGACCCGAGCGCGGTTCAAGGGTACCGAATCGCTAGAATAATCGTGGAACAACAGAATATAACAAGTGAAGGAACGTTCCCAAGCTACTCGTGAGGGTATCAAAGCTTGCACCATCGGAAATGATGCTACATCTTGAAGTAAATTAAAGCGGAGGAACAAACAGGAACTTGCTAATGATTTTATACTAACAGGGCTTGAAATTTACTACGCGGTATTGAAGATTTATTAAAAAAAAGGGGTTGTAGGAAACGCTCAGGTACAATGTTCATAATTAGTTTTATGCATCGTGCTCAAATGGGAGGTAAACAAATGTATCATACTCGTGATGTAACAAATTTTAACGTCGGTCAGAAAATACATCAGTTATCTGCGGAGACGTATTAGCACGTGCGTTTTGAAACGACAATTCATCTCGTAAGCACAAATTGAATATTTTTGATTTATTTCAAATCCCGGGGTTGTCAATGCCCATCATAAGTTACTTTGACGAGTGAAAAAAAAAGATAGGAAAAATTTGTTGCGGTGCAAATTAAACTAGTTCCTGAATTTATTTATATGAATGGGGATTTGTTGATTTAAACGCTTTCATTCGAAGTCTCTTATTATTCGGGCCGAAGGAGGAGGGCAGGCTATAGGAGTTCCTTGAACACAATAAATCACAAACAAGCGCAACTTAGCAAATTCCAAAAAAAATTAGAACATTTTTTTCGCAATGGACAGATCACTTTAAATGGAACAATAGAATAAGAGAGATTCAACATGATTTGGCATTCAGTGAGCCTATGAAGGTACAAACAAATTCCTCTAACACTTCTCCATTCATGCTTGCTGTGATGTGCAGTCCTATTTTCACTACGCTTCAGTGAAAACAGATCTGCTTGGACACCAGGATTAACAAGTTCACCATCGAGTCTTCCACCTGATTCTCATCACCCGCAATCAACAACTGACTCAAATGCCAGCAATGTGTGATCTGTGCTCTGTTCGAAATGTCGAACTCGGCATCGGTTCACTTCTTGTTTCTCCCTGAGAGTCATCAGCATTCCTCAGAACTACATTTGCAATGACTAACAACGAGGCTGGGCTTGTTGCTCACGAGGCGGTGGGCGACAAATATTTGGTCGAGTTGACAGGACTATATAGAGGGTCATGGAATAAGGTTCTTTTATCTGTGTGAGTTGGCAGGTTATGAACATTATTATATTCACTCTCGAGAACAAATTGCAATTATGTCCCAAGCTCGTCCTACAAGACAGAGCACAAGGCACCAACTTTTAACAATATACGTAACATACCGAGATTGTACTTAAAAAGAGGGATGGACACTTTCTCTTCAATGTAATGTGCGAAGGAAGAGAGGTAGTCTTAATGGGTGTATTGGATGTGGCATGTAGAGCTGTGGAGATTCAGCTGGCGTTTAATTACTCTACTAAAGGCATGTTCGAGCGTCACGCTAGCCAGGCATGTAGTGCAATAATGCACTACACATTGCATTAAAGGTCATAACTTCGTTGATTTTATAAATACCGGCATTATTTCCTGCCTAATATGCACACAAACTATATATCATCATGTTCAACATAAATTAAAATCTCAAGAGGGCAAATAAATGAAATTTCGAAGCATTATAACAAACAATTTACTGATGAAAAGCTCGCGCTGCTTCTGGCAGCCCCGTCAGGAGAGAGCGGGTAGTGCTGCTCGCTTCCTGTGCCGCGAGAGAAACCTGACAAGAGAAAACGGTTGTCTGAGTGACCGTTCACGGGTAACTGGAACAGTCTGAATGGTCATGCATTGTTCATTGAAACATTTTGCTGAATATCCTAGCTCTGTCCATCACGTTGTTCAATGTAACAAAATTTATTTCACTGATCATGAAGTTCAGTTGAAAATAATCTATTTGTAGAAATTTCGAGGAAATCCATGATTATTGATAGTTGTAACTTTGCCACTGACATTATCAATAACAAATTTATTGGTAATTGCAAGGTTTCTCAGTTGGATTTTTTTTCGTGCAATAAAAAAAAAATCATGATTTGCTTTATTCTACCGGATGAGAGCTGCAGCGAGAATATTGTTCAAATGATGTGGTTTGCCCACTCAGGCCTCGCCAGATATAACATCGTTCGACGCTTGGTTTCCGATATCATTGTATGGAGACAGTATGTTTTATAGAATGCAAATTAATATGTTTGTTTCCTCCTGGTCTGCTGAAAATAGCTCCATGTCAATACATATTTGAACAGATAAAATCTCCATGCAGGGATATCGCAAACGGAACGCAAAAAGACCTTGCTTCTGGCGTCTGTAGTAAGCCCAAAGACGCGTTTAGAATCCCAAACTAACCGTACACAAAGTGCTTTAATTTGACAGAGCACAGCATCACAGTGGATGACAGGAAATAAAATCGCAAGGTAAGTGAAGTAAATGAATATTCAACTTAAAACCGGGTAACTTGAGATTAGATTAAGTAATTTCAATACCAGGGAAGGTTGAATAACTAAAAATTAAATGATGACAGCCTTGACATTATGCCACGACTATCTATGTTGCTGAAGAATTACTTCAGTTTCCCACAATATGCATACAAACACTAATTTTAGGCATTTATCATCAAAAATTTAATGTCATGAATGTTCAGCACGGCTCATCAATAATTTATAGGTATGCAGAAGATTCCTAATTAGAGCATGGTGTCCATCATCAATTAGTTCAGCTAACTATTACTTAGACCGACCCTCTAACAACACATTCAGCGGTGAACACACAAGCCTTCTTTATGCTATTAATCATTTTTCTCACAACTTAATCATTGCTGTAACACAAAAAATACATTACCGCCATTGACCATTAAACAATAAAATATCATCATTCGTCATGTACAATAGATAGGAAGACATACTCCTACGAACCTATCTCAATTGCACTGTAAAATTATGTTCGTATCAACTTAGATTGAATTGATGCGTTGCTTTAGGTTAGGTTAGGTCTGGCGAGAAGTCTGAGATCCGTGTCATCTAACTGGCCCAACAACATTCATTGGTTCACTCTACGCAGCATAATTAACAGGCCCTCACCCACCCACGTCCATACCGTTTCTCAACGAAACGCCAAACGAGGCATCCATATTTTTAAATGTCGGTCTTCCAACGACCTGCCATAATTGCTTTCATTGCAATTTTTAACAATCTCCCTTCGCCCTTCCTCACCGTGTGTCCGAATGACCTCAGCACATGTGACTCTACTCAGCCTTTCACCTTCCTTATTATTCCCGGATTTAATTCGGACAACGTCTTTATTGATCACAACCCTCAGCATAACTCCGGTCATTGCTGTTAAACTTTCATCCCGCAAACATTAAACGTTCTTCTTTGTTCCGCTCGCGCATCCACGTCTCAGCTCCGTGGAGCACATTTTGGACATCTACCACTTATATAATCTTCTCACGCTTCCATACACAATGCCTACAGATCAATATACTCTTTACTTCACCTTATATTTCACACCCTTCTCCACTTTAAATTTCACTTCAGTTTACAGCGTTCTTCACATAAAACCCTGGGTGTTTAAAATTTTAGTCTTCATTATGTAACTCTACTTTGGTGGAATTTACCACTTTACCAATCCCAACAAACACAATACCATTAACAACGCCTCCTTATCGATCATTTTGAAGCATTTCCATGTCAAAGAAGACCCAAAACCATTCATACTCTTAGCAAGGTACTTCTCGCTGACTTGTTTCACTGCAAAAATCTGATCTGCACACCCTCTGTCACTTCTAAAGTTACGCTTCTGTTCGCACCATCCGTACTATCTCTAATTCCTCATTCTCTTGATAAACTCTCTCCAGTATAACTTATCGATCACACAAAACACACAGTTACCTCCTGAATTACTGCATGGATTTTTATTTCATTTTTCCTTCTTTATACAGCGGAACAATGCAAGCACACGAAAGACAGGTTTAGTAAAATAAACATCCATTTGGCTTCCGTTGTTTCACCCTCTTTAGATCGTAAATCGCAACACTGTTCAAACCAAGGGCTTTCTCTGCGTTCATCACCTCCACGGTCTCCTGCACCTCTTCCTAAATGATGCCTGAAAAAATTATAGCTAACAGTAACATTGTCAGTGTCTGAAATCATCACATTCGACAACTCGAAATACTTGATGCACCTCTTTCGTACATCACACGAAGAACATCTATACCACCTCATCTTTCCCCGTCTCACCCATTCCCACCCTTTTCCCCTCATCCCAGACCCTTTCTTGTTCTCTTCTAAATGCTTTCACAACTGCCTCCCCCACTCAGCATTAGCGTCTCTCTTTGCACTACTCACCAGAACTATTTTATTTCTCATATGTCACCTGCGACTTACCTCTCTACGCCTTTCATTCTTACTCAACATTCTATAGGCCTTGTCCTCTCGCAATGCTATATTCCTTCTTAACCCTACCGAAGGCATGTAGTAAGAATCCTCACTACAAATTCTTAAAACTAAAAAATGAACTATTTATCGTCGTTATCTCTCGATGAAACTTGAACAATATTTTCGCAGCAGCTCTCATCCGGTAGAATGAAGCAAACCAGTTTTTTTTTATATTGCACGAAAAAAAAAATCAACCTGAGAAACCTTGCAATCAACAATAAATTTGTTATTGATAATGTCAACGGCATAGTTACAACTATCAATAACCATGGATTTCCTCGAAATTTCTACAAATAGATTGTTTTCAACTGAACTTCATGATCAGTGAAATCAATTTTGTTACAGTGAACAACATGATGGACAGAGCTAGGATATTTAGCAGAGTGTTTCAATGAACAATGGATGACCATTCAGACTGTTCCAGTTCCCCGTGAACGGTCACACAGACAACCGTTTTCTCTTGTCAGGTTCCTCTTGCGGCACAGGAAGAGAGCCGCACTACCCGCTCTGTCCTGACGGGGCTGCCAGAGGCAGCGCGAGCATTTCATCAGTAAATTGTTTCTTATAATGCTTCGAAATTTCATTATTCACCCTCTTGAGATTTTAACTTATGTTGAACATGATGATATATAGTTCGTGTTCATATTAGGCAAGAAATAATGCCGGCACTTATAAAATCAACGAAGTTATGACCTTGAATGTAATTTGTAGTGCAACATTGCACTACATGCCTGACTAGCGTGACGCTCGAACATGCCTTCAGTAGGGTAATTAAACGTCAGCTGAATCTACACAGCTCTACATGCAACATCCATTACACCCATTTAGACTATCTATCGTCCTTCGCACATTACATTGAAGATAAAGTGTCCATCTCTCTTTTTAGGTACAATCTCGGTATGTTACGTATAATGTTGAAAGTTGGTGTCATGTGCTCTGTCTTGTAGGACGAACTTGGGACGTAATTGCCATTTGTTCCAGAGAGTGGATATAATAATGTTCATAACCTGCCAACTCACACACATAAAAGAGCCCTATTCCATGACCCTCTATATAGTCCTGTCAACTCGACCAAATATTTGTCGCCCACCGCCTCGTGAGCAATAAGCCCAGACTCGTTGTTAGTCATTGCAAACATAGTTCTGAGGAATGCTGATGACTCTCGGGGAGAAACAGATGTGAACCGATGCCGAGTTCGACATATCGAACAGAGCACAGATCATACTTTGCTGGCAGTTGAGTCAGTTGTTGATTGCGGGTGATGAGAATCAGGTGGAAGACTCGATGGTGAACTTGTTAATCCTGGTGTCCGAGCAGAACTATTTTCACCGAAGCGTAGTGAAAATAGTTCTGCACATCACAGCAAGCATGAATGGAGAAGTGTTAGAGAAAGTTGTCTGTACCTGCATAGGCTCACTGCATACCAAATAATTTTGAATCTCTTTATATTTTATTGTTCCATTCAAAGTGATATTTCCATTGCAAAAAAAAAGTTCCTAAAATTTATTTGGAATTTGCTAAGTTGCGCTTGTTTGTGATTTATTGTGTTCAAGGGACTCCTATAGCCTACCCTCCTCCCTCGTCCCGAATAATAAGAGACTTCGACTGAAAGAGTTTAAATCAACAAATTCTCATTCATATAAATAAATTCAGGAACTAGTTTAATTTGCACCGCAACAAATTTTTCCTATTTTTTTTTCACTCGTCAAATCAACGAGCATTGACAACCCCGTGATTTGAAATAAATTTACAATATTCAATTTGTGCTTCCGAGATGAATTGTCGTTTCAGAAGGCGCGAGCTAATACGTTTCCGCAGATAGCTGATGTATTTTCTGACCGACGTTAAAATTTGTTACATCACGAGTATGATACATTTGTTTACCCCCACCCCCCATTTGAGCACAATGTATAAAACTAATTATAAGCTTGTACTTGAGCGTTTCCTACAACCCCTTTTTAAAATAAATCTTTAATACCGCGTAGTAAATTTCCAGCCCTGTTAGTATAAAATCATTAGCAAGTTCCTGTTTGTTTCTCCGCTATAATTTACTTCAAGATGTAGCATCATTTCCGATGGTGCAAGCTTTGATACCCTCACGAGTAGCTTGGGAACGTTCCTTCACTTGTTATATTCTGTTGTTCCACGATTATTCTAGCAATTCGGTACCCTTGAACCGCGCTCGGGTCTATTGAACGAGCTCGGGCACACGTTCAGATGCAGGTTACAAAACTATCTATCAGTGACACTAGTATTAGAACACCTCGAGTTCATAACACGCCTATTGTGTATCAAATGCAGGTGTAATGCATTCTTCAAATGATTGGATAGCACCGATAACCCAATTAACAGCAGCTACTATTACAACACAGTTACTCTCTGCGTACACATTCTATGGATAGTAACATTTCAGGGTATTGTTAATTCACCGAGGTGTTCGATGTGCATAATCTCAGAGTCCGAAGCGTCGCTTCCGACGTTCTAGTTGACTAAACCAACCATACGCCGACAACGATGCTTGCCAGAACCTTATCTTTGCCCTCGACTATTCCGTGGCCTGCTGGTGGCACCGGTAGGTGCCGTTTAACGTACGGTGGTGCGAGCGTTTAGTTGCGACGGGCTTTTGTATCGTAAAGTCAACCTTGAACGGGAATCTAATATTCTCCGTAGATGAGCTCTACTAACACAACTAAATCCTTTGTGGTCTATCCAGGCGCAATGTAGTCGATGCCCTGAGTTACTATTGTTTCACTTCCAAAACCCGGAGTCGCCACTGTTTAACTTTCAAACCAAGAGTCGCTACTATATGTCAATAACGATCTAACATGATATTCTGATCAAATAATGACCACACTATTATTCTGACGAACACGAATAAGAAGAACGATAATCCCTATCATGCAAACTCTGTGCACATTATTACTCCTTGGGGTGATGACGACGGTGACCGGCGGGATCAATATTAATGGTTCGGTGAGCGACGGTCGGCACGGCGGTGGAGTAGCAGGTCAGAGTTCACATCTTGAAGGGAGGACCTCGTCTTAGTTCTGTCCCTAGCCTTATATTTGTCTCCAACGCAAGCATGGCAATCACGTGATGCGCACCGGATTACTAGACTCATCCAGTTGCTCTCTCACGACACTGATCCGGGGCAAGGTGTAAGCGCTAAGACAAGTTCAGCGTCTGCCAAGTTCAGTCTTTGTATGCATGATTCTAATTGATGTGACAGATTCATTCGGCTATTGCTACTTTGATCTAGCACAACAGGACAGCTCTCCGTTCTTATGAGTCTACTTGCAAAGTGCGATTTACTCTCTTCGTGGAAAACCAAGCAACAAAAGCTAGCCTACTTATCTAACAATATTATTTATGGGTACACACTATGGGGGAATGATGATGATGGTGTGATGATAAGTTCCTGCGAGGATTGAGCATGCGTAATGTCCCAGCAAAGGCCCGTGTCGGGCCGTGACACCCCAGTAGCAGATGATCCAGACAAGGTGACATCATCTTGAACGTCCTCACAATGAATATGGATATCTTTTCATTCTGAGACAGACACTATACTACACCAGTTTGCAGCAGCATATTTTCTGTTGAACCCAATCTTCTACGTATGCGCCAACATAATAATGCTTCAGTTTATTATTTTTGTTGTCTCAGGGATTCAATTTTACATCCTTTTACTTGGTTACTCCACACAATCAAGTCCTATTGAAGGAATCGAATATTTTTCCAGTACTTCTCCAAAACCATGATAGAACTAAGTTTTTTGATATCAAACATTTCGATCAAAGGTCTCAGTATTGAGAAGATGTGGCACTCCCCTGTTTAATTTATTATCACAAGTGAATACTCCCGCTCGTTGGTAGTCGTTTGTCAATTTGCTCATAGTGCATTTTCTGACAGTGGAAATAACCACAAACGCCAAGTGAATATATTATCCTAGAAATTGACGCCTTCCAATATTATTCCTTTACAGATATCAAAATGACACATAGACGGCGCCAGTGTTATCATTGGTTGCGCATTTAACTGAAGAAGTATCCTTTCTTTCTCTAAAGATGTTCATTCTTATAAGCATAACTAAGGAGAAAATTCAATTTCCATGGTAAAATACGTACTAAATAATTCAAACTAAAATGACCTTCAATAAAACTTGAATTTTGTTCTCACACATAAGAGCTCCGTTTTGTATTAAATCGGAATTTCCTTGTAATCAAATTAGAAGGTACTGCCCAGTTCATCTCCCTCCGGGCGCTCGTCTCCCTCCGGGCGCTCTGATCCCTTATGCATGTCAAACTGGCGGTGGCACTGAAACGAGGAGTGTTTGAGGAGTGGTTGCAGGTGACGTCGGAGGTGGCTAAGAGAGGAGAAACGAGGTGAAACGGGTGGTGAGGTGAGCCAAAAGGGACGCTGATGCCCGGTGGGACGGACGGTTGTGCCAGAATTTTGAGGAGAAGAAAAAGATGTTCTGGAAAAGGTGAAGAGGGTGAGAAAGGGAGAGACCGGAAAGGAGGAAGTGGTGAAAGATGAAAACGGCTAGTTGATGTTGGAAAGTGGTGATGTACGGAAGAGGTGGGCCGAATATTTTGATGAGTTGTTGCATATCGAGGATGACAGAGAGGCTGACATTGTTGCTGTGGGTGGTGGTGCTCAGATGCCAGTTTTGGTGAAAGATTTGTTGCGGACATTACCAGGGAAGAGGTGCAGGAGGCGGTGGACGAGATAAGAGCAGGGAAAGTCCCTGGTTTGGATGGCGTTGCGACCGAGTGCCTGAATAAGGGTGGAGTTACGCTTGTCGAATGGTTGGTGAGGTTGCTGAACATGTGTTTTGTCGCAGGCGTGGTACCGAGTGAGTGGCGCAGTGCCTGCATTGTACCGCTATATAAGGGCAAAATAAATAAAAATGAATGCTGCAACTCGAGAGGTATCAGTCTGTTATGTGTAATTGGTAAGTTTTACGGGAGAGTGTTGATCGAAAGGATTACAGACTGTACGGACTGCGCAATTGGAGAGGAACAGAGTGGCTTTAGGAGTGGTACGATCAAATTTTTTCAGTGAGACAGGTCTGTGAGAAGTACCTTGTCAAAGGAAAGGATGTGTTCTGGGCCTTCATGGATCTGGTGAAGGCATAAGACAGGCTTGACAGGGAAGCGCTGTGGAGGGTGTTGCGTTTGTATGGAGAGGGCGGATATCTGATGAAAGCGGTGCAGAGTTTCTATGCTGACAGCCGAGCATGTGTCAGAGTGGGGAGCGAGGTGAGTGATTGGTTCACAGTTTAAGTGGGACTGAGACAAGGCTGCGTGATGTCTCCCTGACTGTTCAACCTCTATATGGATGGAATGGTCAGAGAGGTGAACGCGAATGTGCTGGGTCGTGGCTTGGAACTTTTGGAAGCGAAGAGCGGAGTTGGCAGTTGAGCCAGTTTCTATTTGCTGATGATACGGGTCGGTTGCGGATTCAGAGGAGAAGCTATGAAGGCTAATGTCTGAGTTTGGTAGAGTGTGTGAGAGGAGGAAGCTTCGAGTGAACGTGTGTAAGAGTAAAGTAATGAGATGTTCGAGGACTGTCGCTGCGAGCAAAATTAGTGTCAACCTGAATGAAGAGCTCTTGGATGAAGTTTAGTGTTTTAAGTATCTGGGCTCTCATGTGGAGATAACTGAACTGGTGAAAACTGAAGTTAAGGCGCGAGTGAAGGAGGGATATAAAGTGTTGGGTGCACTAAAGAGTGTAATGAGCTGTAGGACGTTGGGGATGGAAGCAAAGAGAGGGCTGTACGAGGGTGTTGTTGTCCCAACTGTACTCTACGGAGCTGAGGCTTGGGGGGTGAGAACAGAGGAGAGAAGAAGGTTGAATGTTTTCGAGATTAAATGTCTGAGGAGCATGGCTGGAGTAACGCTGAGAAACCGGATCACCAACGACGTGGTTCGAATCAGAACAGGGATGGTGAAGAAGTTGGAGGATAGAGTAGCTTCGCGTGTGCTGAGATGGTTCGGGCACATGGAAAGGATGGATGAAGGGAGATTGGTGTAGAGGGTGATGAACGCGGAGGCGAGTGGTCGCAGGCCTAGAGGTAGACCGAAGTTTGGGTGGATGGATAGTGTGAAGCAGGCGTTGGGAAGGAGACATGAATGTGGAGGTGGCGAACGAGCGTACAATGAACAGGCGTGAGTGGAGAATGGTTGTGAATGGTTGATTTTGACGCTGAGCTGATGTGCTTTCCCGCCCTTGGCATCCTGCTGTCAGGATGGTCGTGGGTGGAATGGCCCGGCCATTATGATGCAGCGGGGGGAAACCAGTTAAAACTGCCGGATCCTGCTGCTGACGACGGATCCTCGGACTACACTCGTGACCCAGAGTGTATGCTGAGGGGGTATCGGCCGAACCTTTTAGCACAATAGGGCTAAGTTGTGTGAGTGTGAGCGTATGAGGGTGTGAGGTGCGCCTTGCTGTCGGCCACCCCCCTTTCTGAGGCATGAGGCCTAGTGTCTGTATCTGTATCTGTAATTTGCTACAGAACAGACCATTCTCCACACTAACTACCCAATCAATAAACTCATACCGATCAAAAAACCTGATGACCATGCCTAACTTGACAAACATATTCTGGATATAGACAAAACATCACAATTTCACAAACATAATTGCAAGATATGAACGGATGACTGCCACGCCGGGGTAGTTTTATTCCTCTGTTTCAGTAACACTTGCAGTCTGTATATGATCAAGATCGACAATAAATAGATAATGTAACAACTAAACACAACTATATGCTATACGTACCGAGCCACCCATCTCTATTTATCCAATCTGTATATCATCACTTAATTGCGCTATGTAGAGCCTAATCTACCTCATGAAAGTGAACTTATTAACTGACTCAGATACATTTTAACTGTTGATTTGTCCGAATTGGACTATGTACTGATAATCAGTCGGAAACATTACAGCTCCAACTTGCGATAATGATCAATAAGGAATTGGTCACGTATACCCAACACCAGAATCCGTAGGAAAGAAATGTATGTAAATACTATAAACAATACAGAATAGTTAAAAAATATTTATAAATACAGCAAAAATTACGAATCAAATAACAGTATACAGTAGGCGATCAATTGTTGCTTGACAAGGTGCCACCTCCAACCGAAAAATAGCGCGTATCATCGATAAACTGACACTGCAACGTGCCTCTGACGCCTCCGATCAGGATAGGACCAGAGGACACCCATGAGACTTTACTTATATCTCGTACAGTTACCGGCGTCCACCGTTATATTCATAGATATGCTCTCGTATAAATGGAAAACCCATGTTATTCCCCAATGAAAATATGTGTTATAAATCTAATATCAACAAAATATATCATTTAATGTTTTGTTTGCATATTCTAAATGTAACTCGAATGCCTAACATTAAAATTGTAGTTATGCAACATAGCTTGCATTGAATTGCAATACAACGCCTCCTGCCTTGCCCTACAAATGCGGTAAATATCATGCAATTGGAATTGCACTCGGTTACCTAAGGTATCTCAGATATATCTCAGATATAAACGTAAGGTATCTCAGATATAAACATAGATCCAACCAGAAATCGGACTAAATCTCGAATGAGCTATGTACGGCAAGTGATTAATGGTGCCGTAAACTGACGCGTAGAGATGCAGTCGGGCTATTGTGCAGGGTAACGAGTGTAGTGGATCTCGAGATAGCGTGTGCATGACTGTGACGGATATAGGTGAATCGCTACGCTAGCGACCCAGTGGTATCAGTTCTAATTGAGTGGTACTGTAAACGCGTGAATGACGTAAGTACATCCACGTCTTCAGGTTTTATTCTCTAAATGTTCCTAATATGTAAATGATCCTATGTAACCTTGCCACTATGTAATAAATGTATAATTAAATAAATGAGCATGTATGTTTTATTGTCCACAGTCATACGGATTGAAAATACGTGAACTTATACACTTGTAACCGCTCTTAATATGATGAAAATAGATTGATGTAAATGATCCTAACACGATGGATTAAAAATACGTGAACCTATAGCCACCGCCTTCTATTTGTATCATAATCACCGATGTGTCCTGACGTAACTGGGGAAATATGTACATACATACAATGGCAAATAATATAGCTTATGCTTTATACAAGGAAAGATCCTACAATATACTGCATTCACTTATAAATAACTTGTTGTCAAACCTAAGTATTTTAACGATCGAGCAATGTAAGCAAGTTGAAATTACAACGTAGCTACATCATTACATAGTACCCTAAATATGTTAATGTTCGAGCAATAACTACTCATTAAAATAACAGCGATGACTGCGACACTAAATAATACGCTATTTAGGTATAAAATTTAAACGAATTTATACTATACATACAACCAGATCGATTAAATACCATATATTATCAAAAATAATTTAATCCTACAGCTATATCCAACCTCCTATGTGCCAGGCCAACATTTTTTGCGGATATTCCAAAACGATAAACTCTAACATCAATTCATTCAATAATACTTACCCTTTACAATACCTACTTACAAATCCTATCACAACGCTATAAGTGTCACTAAAAAACCTTTAATAAGTTATAAGTCGAGCAAAAAATAGCAATAAGAACCTATTAAAATACCAGCGGTGCCTGCGACACTAAATATTAAGATTTATCAATAATTATACTATTAAAAAAGAAGAATCCTCCACGTAATCATAGACACTCAATAACAATCTACAGGGCATTTTTGCTGAGGGCGTTTTCGTGGGAGCCCAGCGTTCGCGCTAAGATTATTCTCGCACACGCGCACTATCGCCACTTCACTTCACCTCACTGTCATGGCCGGACACTCGTAACCGCTAAAAATCTTTCATCCCCCGTGCTTTCTACCTAACGATGATTCAGCCCACACGTATTTTCCACCACTTCAAAATCTGCCACTGTCATATGTCATTGCACCGAAACAGGAGTACCAACCTGACAGTTATCACTTCAATGAAATTTCAATTAAAAAACGCTAAAAAACGGCATTACGTACCCTACAAAAATACGTATGTTTGCCCCGCGGGTTAGAAATGCGTACCTTTGCCCAGCGGGTTAGAAACACGTACCCTAGGTTAGGTTAGGTAGGGCAGGAAAAGTTTCATTAAAGCGATAACCGGTAAAATGGTACGACTGGTGGCTTATTCTGACGTAGGCTAAAACAGATTTTCGCCAGAATGTCACTGGCAGATATGAAAGTGGCTGGTGTGACGGGAGAAAGCTATGAATGTTCGCTGTTAAAAAATGGTACCGTAGGTAGGTAGTCGGAATAACTTGGGGCTGATAAGGCAGTTGGAGGAGATGATAGGGGTTGATCTGACGTTAGCTATAAAAGAATTTAGCGCCAGGGATAGTGACCCGTTTTCATACCCCATATCTACAGGGCTGTTTCGCACTCCTTATCTCCTGGGCTGTTTCGCTCCGCATATATCCAGGGCTGTTTCGCTCCGCCTATCTCACTGTCTGTTTCGCTCCTATCTATACTATTACTGGAGTTTTGAGCGTGGCGTTTGCATCTCGGTGCGAGATTGGAGGTTCGATTTTATTGACGGTCTCTAAATATTGCAGTATTTAATGCGTTACTTACTGGCTGCAATCGGTTATGTTACTGATAATACTGGTCTTTTTAATGACATCACATTGACGATATTTGCTTAATAAATCTAAACGCCATCCAACAAAAAATTTCCGCCGCGTTTGATAGTCAAACTCTAGTTTCCGAACAATAAAATTTGCCAACCCGTCACGGGTCTCAGCTGAGACTATTTGACGGGTTTGAATGCCCAATCCGCGTATAAATTGATCATTTTACCATTATTTTTGATCACCGATATTGAACCCGTTCATATATCAATATCACATAAATATTCCGGCCTTTTTGTGCATGTTTCCCACCAAGAGAGTGGATCGCACTTCACGAGTATGACTAAGCAGGACGCAGAGCTATTCGGAATGCTGGATCGATGTAACAAGGGCCGGACGCGTCAATCGTTCTAATTCGAATCATGTAAACAAAGGCAGAACTCGGCAGACGCTGAGCTTGTCGTTGGGCTTAGAGCTCCTCCCGGGATCCAGTCTCCTGGGAGAGATACCAGAGACTGGAGACCGTTGACCGCAATCGACTACAGTATAGGTGGATAGTCCACAGTGAACCGATTGGGCTACTTGTGTTTCGCGCTACTAGCTACTATAGTATTGTATGTCATTGACACCAACCTCATCGTCACGCCATGTGCTCACACCACAGCACGCTAACCTGTTGCCATTATTATTGAACATCCTATTTAATACAAAATGGAGCTCGAATGTGTATAAATAAAATTCAGGGTTTATTGAAGGTCATTTTAGTTTTAATTATTAGTACGTATTTTCCATGAAAATTGATTTTTTTCTGTAATTCTGCTCATACGGTTGAACATTTCTGAATAAAGAAGGGATATTTCTTCAGTTGAGTGCGCAACCATTGATAACACTGGCGCCCTCTACGTGTCAATTCAATATCTGTGAAGGAACGATTTCGGAAAGCGTCAAATTCCAGGGAAATATATTCACCTGGCGTTGTGGTTATATCCACTGTCAAAAAAATGCACTAGGAGCCACCTGACTAACGACTACCAAAGGGCGGGAGTATTCACTTGTGATAATAAATTAAACAGGGAGCGCCACATCTTCTCAATACTGAGACCTGTGACCGAAATGTTTGATATCAAAAAACTTAGTTCTATCGTGGTTACGGAGAAGTACTGGAAAACTATTGAATTTCTTCAATAGGACTTGATTGTGTGGAGCAACCAAGTGAAAGGATGTAACATTGAATTTCTGAGACAACAAAAATTATACACTGAAGCATTATTATGTTGGCGTAGAAGTAAAAGATTGGGTTCAACAGAAAAGATGATGCTGCAAACTGGTGTAGTATATTGTCTGTCTTAGAATGAAAAAGATATCCATCTTCCCTGTGAGGACGTTCAAGATGATGTCACCCGGTCTGGACCATCTGCTCTGGGGTGTAACGGCCCAACACGGGCCTTCGCTGGGACATTACGAATGCTCAATCGTCGCAGGAACTTATTATTACACCATCATCATCATTCCCCCATAGTGTGTACCCATAAATAATATTGTTAGATAAGTAGGCTAGCTTTTGTTGCTTGGTTTTCCACGAAGAGAGTAAATCGCACTTTGCAAGTAGACTCATAAGAACGGAGAGCTGTCCTGTTGTGCTAGATCAAAGTAGCAATAGCCGAATGAATCTGTCACATCAATTAGAATCATGCATACAAAGACTGAACTTGGCAGACGCTGAACTTGTCTTAGTGCTCACACCTTGCCCCGGATCAGTGTCATGAGAGAGCAACTGGATGAGTCTAGTAATCCGGTGCGCATCACGTGATTGTCATGCTTGCGTTGGATACAAATATAAGGCTAGGGACAGAACTAAGACGAGGTCCTCCCTTCAAGATGTGAACTCTGAACTGCTACTCCACCGCCGTGCCGACCGTCGCTCACCGAACCATTAATATTAATCTCGCCGTTCAGCGTCGTCATCACCCCAAGGAGTATTAATGTGCACAGAGTTTGCATGATAGGGATTATCGTTCTTCTTATTCGTGTTCGTCAGAATAATAGTGTGGCCATTATTTGATCAGAATATCATGTTAGATCGTTATTGACATATAGTAGCGACTCTTGGTTTGGAAGTGAGAGTGGCGACTCCGTGTTTGGAAGTGAAACAATAGTAACTCAGGGCATCGACTACATTGCACCTGGATAGACCACAAAGGATTCAGTTGTGTTGGTAGAGCTCATCTACGGAGACTATTATAGTCCCGTTCAACGTTGACCTCGTCAACGTTGCAACTACACGCTCGCACCACCGTACGTTAAACGGCACCTACCGGTGCCATCAGCAGACCATGGGATTGTCGAGTGCAGAGATAAGGTTCTGGCAAGCATCATCGTCTGCGAATGGTTGGACTAGTCAACTCAAGCGTCGGGAGGCGACGCTTCAGACTCCAAGATTATGCGCATAGAACACCTCGGTGAATTAACAATACCCTGAAATGTTACTATCCATAGAATGTGTACGCAGAGAGTAACTGTGTTGTAATAGTAGCTGTTGTTAATTGGGTTATCGGTGCTATCCAATCATTGGAAGAATGCATTACACCTGCATTTGATACACAATAGGCGTGTTGTGAACGCGAGGTGTTTTAATACTAGTTTCACTGATAGATAGAGTTTTGTAACCTGCATGTCAGCGTCCAGTGACACTAATTTTGGAGAGCAATGTAGGACTGAGGTTTCACGAGCCTGTGTCACGTGACTCATTGAGGTGTAACCCGGATGGGCCGGTTTGAGTTTTACGCTGGTTTGTTATTCTAAGCTGTCTTTCACCTGTATTAATGTAAGCCCCGTCAGAGCGGTGTCGCCTAGGTCCATACCCGTGTAATTGCTGACGCTCTCCCCCCCATCTCCGCTTCAGCCTGTGTTTTCCTGTGTATTAAGTACAAGTTTGTTTAGAGGTACACCGTGCCTCATTTCATGTAGATATCCCCTTCGATTTGATATTTTGCGACTGCAGGATACTTCAGCAATGATTGAGAAGGGTACTGATGGTTTGAGTCCTCTCCCAAGGACTGCCAGGAGGTGAAGGCAGCTGTCACATTCGTCTTGTATACTCATAGTTTTGACGCAAAAATACACATAGAATAAACATGTAGACATGAGACTGATCTGAGTGTTACTTTCGACGTGTACCCGATTACGTTCAATAGACCCGAGCGCGGCTTAAGGGTACCGAATTGCTAGGATAGTTGTGGAACAACAAAATATAACATGTGAAGGAACGTTCCCAAGCTACTCGTGAGGGTATCAAATCTTGCACCATCGGAAATGATGCTACATCTTGAAGTAAATTATAGCGGAGGAACAAACAGGAATTTGCTAATGATTTCATACTAACAGGGCTTGAAATTTACTACGCGGTTTTGAAGATTTATTTAAAAAAAGGGGATGTAGGAAACGCTCAAGTACAAGTTTATAATTCATCTCGAAGGCACAAATTGAATAATGTAAATTTATTTCAAATCACGGGGTTTTCAATGCCCACCATACGTTACTTTGAATAGTGAAAAAAATTGTAGGAAAATTCGTTGCGGTGAAAATTAAACTAGTTCCTGAATTTATTTATATGAATGGGAATTTATTGAGTTAAACTTTCTTATTCAAAGTCTCATATTATTCGGAATGAAGGAGGAGGGTAGGGTGTAGGAGTCTCTTGAACACTATGAATCACAAAACAAGCGCAACTTGGCCAATTCCATATAAATTTTATAAGAAAAAAAATTCGCAGTGGAAAGTTCACTGTAAATGGAAAAATAGAATAAAAAGATATTCATCATGATTTGGCATGCAGTGAGCCTATGCAGGTACAGACAACTTCCTCTAACACTGCTTCATTTATGAGTGCTGTGATGTGCAGTACTATTTTTACTACGCTTCGGTGAAAATAGTTCTGCTCGGACACCAGGATTAACAAGTTCACCATCGAGTCTTCCACCAGTTTCTCATCACCAGCAATCAACAACTAACTCGTCTGCCAGCAAAATGTGATCTGTGCTCTGTTCGATATGTCGAACTCTGCATCGGTTCACATCTTGTTTCTCCCCGAGAGTCATCAGCATTCCTCAGAACTATGTTTGCAATGACTAACAACGAGTCTGGTCTTATTGCTCACGAGGCGGTGGGCGACAAATATTTGGTCGAGTTGACAGGACTATATAGAGGGTCATGGAATAAGGTTCTTTTATTGGTGTGAGTTGGCATGTTATGAACATTATTATATTCATCCGCTACAAAAAGTAACAATTATGTCCCAAGTTCGTCTTACAAGACAGAGCACAAGGCACCAACTTTCAACAGTATACGTAACATACCGAGATTGTACTTAAAAAAGAGGGATGGACACTTTCTCTTCGATATAATGTACGAAGGAAGTGAGGAAGACTGAATGGGTGTATTGGATGTGGCAAGCAGAGTTTTGGAGATTCCGCTGGTGTTGAAGAAGGAATATGACATTGTGAGAGGACAAGGCCTGTAGAATGTCGAGTAATGATGAAAGGCGTATAGAGATACAATTTGAGGCGTGGAAAAATCTTTCGGGAACTGGTTGCAGGCAAAGGCGAGTCGCTGGTGGCCTATGAGAAAAAAAATAGTGTGGTGAGTAGAGCAAGGAGAGGCGCTGATGTTGAGTGGGGGAGGCAGTTGTGCGAGCATTTAGAAAAGAACAAGGAAGGGTCTGGGATGAGGAAAAAAGTGGGAATGGGTGAGACGGGGAAAGATGAGGTGGTATAGATGTTCTTCGAGTGATGTACGAAAGAGGTGCATCAAGTATTTTGAGTTGTCGAATGTGATGATTTCAGACACTGACAATGTTACTGTTAGCAATATTTTTTTTCGGCATCATTTAGGAAGAGGTGCAGGAGGCCGTGAAGGTGATAAACGCAGAGAAAGACCTTGGTTTGAACAGTGTTGCGATTTACGGTCTAAAGAGTGGTGGAACAACGGCAGCCAAATGGATGTTTATTCTACTAAACCTGTCTTTTGTGTACTTGCATTGTTCCACTGTATAAAGAAGGAAAAATGAAATAAAAATCAATGCAGTAATTCAGGAGGTAACTGTGTGTTGTGTGTGATCGATAAGTTATACTGGAGAGTGTTTATCAAGAGAATGAGGAATTAGAGACAGTACGGATGGTGCGAACAGAAGCGTAACTTTAGAAGTGACAGAGGGTGTGCAGATCAGATATTTGCAGTGAGACAAGTCAGCCAGAAGTACCTCGCTAAGAGGAAGAATGGTTTTGTGTCTTCTTGGACATGGAAACGCTTCAATACTATCGTTGTTAAGGGTGTTGTGTTTGTTGGGAGTGGTCGGAAATTTGTTACGACCGAGCCTAAGCTTTTATGTTTTTCCCGGAGCATGTGTCAGAGAAGGGAGCGATGAGAGGCGTGGTCCCAGTGAGAGTGGGATTGTGACAAGGTTGCGTTATGTCTACTTGACTGTTCAATCTTTACATAGACGAAATAATCAGGGAGATGAACGCGAATGTAGTGGATTTTTTTTTGGAATTTATGCAAATGGCTTGAGTTGGCTGTTGAGTCCAAGGAGGTTGTATAGGTGGAGGCGGCACAGCTAGTTGTATCAACGTTAGCGAGTGAAGCCAAGCCACCGGCCACAGCCACACGGCGGCCGTCATGCGGATAACCGAAATACTGAAGGGTAGATCGGGAATAATTCATTCCCTGCGCTCTAACTCTTGATAACAGAAATCTACACTGGTATGGGAGATGTCAGGTTGGATGCAGCACAGACCCTGCAAATGAACTTGGTTCATCTTTTTATAACTACATATTGTTACATTGAAGTTAATTGAAATGGATTAAGTTGTTAGAAAATCAACGATTCTTTGTTTTGTTTTTCGTTGTTGTACATTCGAAGTATATTGTTTTAGCAGCCTGGAAGTATCTTACTTGAAAGTATTTAGAAGCAATGCATTTTATCAGAAGGCACACGGGATTTTTCGAACATATACAACTTGAATTAAGGTATTTGATCGTTAGGGGTTGTTAATAAAAGTTTCATGCAGGGGCAAGTTGTGTGCATTCCGCTTGATGCACGCAACAACGATGGGCTTCCGTGCAATTGTGATGTTATCAGTTATTGTTCTAGGACCATGCAGCTATAATATACTGTGCAATGTTTTAGGACGCGAACACAGAGAAGAATACTCTTAGACGAGGAGGACCATGCATAACTTTTAATGTTGGAAAAATCAGGACCACGGGGATAGTGATTCACTTCATCATATACTAATTCAGGCTAACATGAGTTATTAAACATATAATGGGCTAGATTTTCTTCAGTGGTAACGCTGCAATCGCGCAAGCTTCAACTAAGTTAACTCTTTGGTGTCAATTTCTAAACGACAAGGTTGTGGTTTTCCGTGAAAATGTAGAGACAACTCTTTTGTGGTTAATTTGAAATATTATTCTGTACGATGCGAATGTTTTATGCACGATACTTTTCCAACGAGCCTTGCACTTTGGCAGGAAACTTGTTGTTACGTCTTCCAATCGCCCAGTCTAAGCACTGTTCTCTTTCCAAACTGATTATTCAAGCCATAAAAAAACACGATATCAACATTTGTGATGACTATAATATTAAAACCATAGAAAAGGGACTGCTGTGATATCTGTTCACCGCTCAGAGCAGCCGAAGGCATTGCAATAACCGGTTGTCGTAGTGATACGTCGTCCCTCTCTGTTCATTTCAATGCATTGGCGCGCGCTGGGTTGCCCCTCCAACTGGCTTTCCGCCAGTCCAGCCATGCTTCACATCGGAGCGGCTGAGCCGCCTCCATCTATTCAACTTCCTTGACATGACGCTGGTCTCAAACGCGGAGAAAATGTGTTGGCTAGTGTCAGAGTTTGGTAGAGTGAGTGAGAGGATGAAACAGCGACGACGCGAGTCCGCCAAAGTAAAGCTACAGAAAGAATATAAATATTTTAAATCCCCGGTCTCTTATGTGAAGAAGACTTTAATAATGGAAACTGAGGTGAAATTTAAAGTGAAGAAAGGGTGTGAAATATAAGGTGAACTAAAGAGTATTTTAATCTGTAGGCATTGTGAATGGACGCGTGAGAAGATTGTATAAATGGTAGATGTCCAAAATGTGCTCCATGGATCTGAGACGTGGATGCGCGAGCGGAACAGAGAAGAACTTTTAATGTTTGCGGGATGAAAGTTTAACAGCAATGACCGGAGTTATGCTGAGGCCGGTGATCAATAAAGACGTTGTCCGAATTAGATCCGGGAATAGTAAGGAAGGTGAAAGGCTGAGTAGATTCACATGTGCTGAGGTCGTTCGGACACACGGTGAGGAAGGGCGAAGGGAGATTGTTGAAAATTGCAATGAAAGCAAATATGGCAGGTCGTTGGAAGACCGACATTTAAAAATATGGATGCCTCGTTTGGCGTTTCGTTGAGAAACGGTATGGACGTGGGTGGGTGAGGGCCTGTTAATTATGCTGCGTAGAGTGAACCAATGAATGTTGTTGGGCCAGTCAGATGACACGGATCTCAGACTTCTCGCCAGACCTAACCTAACCTAAAGAAACGCATCAATTCAATCTAAGTTGATACGAACATAATTTTACAGTACAATTGAGATAGGTTCGTAGGAGTATGTCTTCCTATCTATTGTACATGACGAATGATGATATTTTATTGTTTAATGGTCAATTGAGGTTAGTGTATTTTTTGTGTTACAGCAATGATTAAGTTGTGAGACAAATGATTAATAGCATAAAGAAGGCTTGTGCGTTCACCGCTGAATGTGTTGTTAGAGGGTCGGTCTAAGTAATAGTTAGCTGAACTAATTGATGATGGACACCATGCTCTAAATTAAGGATCTTCTGCAAACCTATAAATTATTGATGAGCTATGCGAACATTCATGCCTTTGAATTTTGATGATAAATGCTTAAAATTGGTGTTTGTATGCATATTGTGGGAAACTGAAGTAATTCTTCAGCAACATAGTTAGTCGTGGCATAATGACAAGGCTGTCATCGTTTCATCTATAGTCTTTCAGTCTTCCCTATTATTGAAACTACTTAATCTAATCTCAAGTTACCGGGTTTTAAGTTGAATATTCATTTACTTCACTTTCCTGGCGATTTTATTTCCTGTCATCCACTGAGATGCTGTGCTCTGACAAATTAAAGCACTTTGTGTACGGTTAGTTTGGAATACTAAACGCGTCTATGGGCTTACTCCAGACGCCAGAAGCAAGGTCTTTTTGCATTCCGTTTTCGATATCCCTGCATGGAGATTGTATGTGATTAAGTATGTTTTGACATGGAGGCATTTCCAACAGACCTGGAGGAAACAAACATTTAAATGCGCATTCAATAAAACACACATTCTCCATACAATGATATCGGCAACCAAACGTCGAACGATGTTATATCTGGCGAGGCCTGAGTGGGCAACCTAATGCCAAAATTGGTGTTGCCTAGTTTCTAATTTATGGTAATTTTTTCATATCCTCACACCATTTCTTCCAGCTCTTAGGAGTTGATACTAACTCAGTTTCAAAAGAAAATAAATTAAAAATACATGCATTTCAATATCATGAATGCACTGCATATAAAATAAGCTACTTGGTTTGTGAGAATTTGTCCACAGAGTTAATGTTTTCAACATGTAGAGGACACCCCTAAACAACCAAACGCGTCCGGTACCATAGCGCCTTTTCTATAGTGAACTATGAATCCGAAATCAGTTCCCTTAGAAGCGAACTGATGAGTGTTTTTTTTCTGCTATGATGGCAAATCTCTCCGATATATGCCATAATAAATTTGTAGACAACGACTTTGACCATAATAAATCTTTTTTTTGGATTGAAATTCATTTCACAACTACAACATTCATTGTCTGTCAAGGAAAATAAAAATTAGTTATCACCCTCTTCCCAGGAGTGATAGAATACTTTACATTACTTGAAGATGCATTAGACTTTGAAAATTTCACCCCTTCGTTTTGCTATGTTAGTGTCAGTGATAAACAATCTGCTAATACTTTTTCAGAAAGCGCTCTATTGGTGTACGCCAGTAACTATACAAAGTATAACTATTGTTTAATTATTTTATCCGTACTAGAACCCACAAACACAGTGGTCGTAACCATATATTGGCCCTTTCAGGGATGTAGTACCTCGTGCTGTGCCAAAGCTTATTCTTCTTAAACTGCCTTCAAGTAGACAAGAAGAAAAAAATCTTCTTCTCGATGCTTGTCAGAATTTCAGTAGCACGGACAAAAGAAATGAGAACTAGAAATCCACTGCTGCTTATAATTAATTCTTGGTGCGTGAATATATTGTTGATCATATATATTACATTTATGTGCTTGCAAACATTTTCTTGCCAGCAATTTTTAGATTTAGTGCTCTATATATTCACTTGGAAATATAAAAGAATTTAATCACTGTATTCGAAATAAATAATGCCTGATTCATTGAATGACTGAATATAAAGGAAAGAGTAATTGATTTATTATCACCGCTTCACTACACCAGTTGTGCTTCTGTAGCGTCAAATGATTATGGATAAATGTTTTGACTACTTGTAATGGTTCTGCAGTACCATGTCACTGAAATATACCGAATTAATAATTTGTTCCATTCTCTTTGAAGGCTTGACTTTATTTTGTCTTCAGCCTTCTGGCTGGCCAAGCATTTGTCTAGTCTTTATTGTACAATTATTTTCTCCCAAATTGTTTGTGTATATTTTTGTTTGCTTTGCAGGTGAGTATTTGGTAGCCATTTACTTCAATCATATAACATATTATTTCATTTCATTTGTGGTACTTACTTAAAAACGCATTTTAGTATTTTCGGAATGTTTGCTTTATAATTATTCAAATCGTACAGCTACCCGTATTTCTCTTCTACACCAATAGATCAATAGTTCCCCCTTCACCAATAGATCTATCAAAGAATAGCTAAATATACTGGACTCATTTGGTACCCAGTACTACTAGTATCAACAAGACTTGACTACTAAGGGCTTTGCCCAAACGGTGGATACCAAGAACTCTGGATACAAGATAAACTTGACAGGAGCCCACTCCCAAGCTTTACCAGGTGTTACTGACTCAGGTAGCTCTTCTAGGAATGTTGACAGGAAGTCCCCGCGTCCTAACAAACAGCTACAACTATAAACGGAATTCCCCTAGATATAGTAGTAGTTGAGGAATAAAATGACATCAACTATAATGGAAACCATCAAAGTCCTCTCCTACTAAGGTGATCTAATGATTTGTCTAGATGATTGGACTAGAAGGTCTGCTCCAGATTTGTTAGAGGACAACTATTCAGAATGACCAGTGATCAACCAACTTAGCCGAAACACTGGTTAGTGTATCAGCTATACTAAAGGCACTTACATAACCCAATGACTAGAATTTGGTCAATGAACCTAGTCACTGTTGCCAAGTTGAACAACAGTCAGTCAATGACCAAGATGGGTAGTAGCTAAAGGGATTTTGGATACAAGTTTTAACTGAGTGATTAATACAAAGAATCAACTACTTATTTGTGAATAGCTGCTACCAAGCTGATGGATTTACTCATATCCCTAGTGGATTTTATGGTTGAATGAGGTGAACACGGGTTTATTACATGTTCTTTAAGCCTAATCTCAATCGAATAGAGTGATGGCACTCATATCACAGCACTGATAATTATGCAATCTATCAAATAACCATATAGACTGAGTCTCATAAGAGAAATTATGCTGCTTCTCTACAGAAGACAATTGAGCGATGAATCAAACTAATCTTGCAATACCCTATGTGTATTTATCAATTACTATTATGAATTAAATTATGTACTGAGTAAGTTTTAGAATAATTTACAGATCACTATATTTATAGAATTATGCAAATGAACAACTTGAGGATGTTGTGATTATGCCAATAAATGAATATTATTAACAATGATTATGCTCAGTCACCTTTGGGATAAGATATAGATTACTATGTCAACAAAGAACGCTAAACTGATAATGACACAGATTAATTACAAATGACCATGATGAAAGAGTATTATGCTTGGGTAACCTCTAGGATAAATTCCCTGGCGATATGATCATGGCTATATTGGCCACTGACAAGACTGTCATATCAAAGAGGTTACTAGGCCACAGAAAAACAATGAACGCCAGAGAAAGATAGGATTACCTTTATGAACTCTTGAACCTACATAAATCAATCTTCATGACTCAGGCTGCTTAGTATTAGGCCTGCATCAAATAGGTCCTCGAAAAGCTGACCAAGATGCTGCAACGTAGCTCAGTCACCAGATATAAGGCAATTAGCAAATGCGGCCTTTCACACAGTCCACTAAACGCAGCAGCTACCATCAGTGATCCAGACCTGGGCTAAACAGTTAGAGCTGGGCCTAATAATAATGACGCAAGACTAACAGCTTGCCAGTAAACAACAATGCAAGTCATTATATGGACAGACGAAATACAAAGGTGTTGTGTATATGCTTGTGTTCTAGAGGTCTCCCTGCGAATGGGAACAATAACATTAAATAACATGTTAAAAGATGAAGGTAAACTCCTGCGTACATAGTTAAGAGGGTACATCTCACCTCATCAAACTTTATACAAACATCAACAACAAGTTGATGAAACAACACTGAATGCACAAGAAACAGAACACAAAACAATAATACTGCTTCTCAGAACAATACAATAAACTGCTCGATCATCACAATATTGAGACCAATAGTTGGTCTATAAACTCAGCATAGGAAACAGCAATAAACCAAAATTCCCAACATACATAGATACTGCTCTAACCTTTGCTTCTATGGTGACACTACAGCACAGGCTTTCCTGATGAAATCGTGTTTCTGGCTGCACACAAGGCAACGAGGCTCCACGTTAGTGATGTGGCTGGCGGTGGCAATCAAGGTCCGGTTGAATCAGTGCTCTACTGCAGATTCTTAGGCCATACAAACTGTCATGTGACGGAAAACAGATACACAGGTTAAGGTAACATGATGGGGTGCCACCGCACCCCACAACACTGTGGAAAAAAATGATTGAAAAATATCGTAAAATATATCATTCTCTCGACCAAGAAGAATTCAGTCAATTGGCCACGCAATCGCATCCAAAAGTTCAACAGCTGATTGCGACCGCTGAGCCAAGTAATTTAACGATCACATGAATGAACAAAATTTAAATATCGTTATAAAGTCAAACTATTGTATACAAACAATTACCTGTTCTATGAATGTTGACCAGTTCGGGAGCTCGCGATGAGTAGTAATAGTACTAGAACGTGTAAACGCAAGCAGAATGGCTAATATTCTTCTTCTTCATAACGCATCCGTGCGCATTTCTTCAGATGGTAATCGTTATTACACTCAAGAAATTTTATAAGATTATTTTGAGGCTTTAAATGAATGTCATGTTATAAGATGGACCCTATTCCAAACAGAATTTTGATGGAGCGAAATATAGTGCAGCTTTAAGGAAAGATTTACTTTATAATACCCTAATGTCGTCACGTCTGTTTATCTGCCTGTTTGTTTTTCTGTCTGTCCGCTTGTCCATGAACTGCACCGAGGGCTTTGGATTGAACCGAATGCGATTAAATTTGTTGTGCGTATTGAAGCAACACACATTCAGAAGATGAACGCATTTTAAAGTCTGATGTTATCGCCGCTGCCAAGTCGTTTGAATAATTATGTTCTGATTCACAGGTTGGATATGTGCAATAGCACGGGGTATTTTCTCACAAAAGTGGTTGAGCATTGTTTGATTTGAATTTCTCTCATTGGCACCGACGAGTTAACTTTCACGGAACTCATGATGCGTTCTCAAAACATAAATTCCGCTTCTCAGGAAATTTATTAAATAAGGTCAAGCCAAGCTTGAACAGCCTATCGAGAAACGGATAATTGATTGTCTTAGAACGAAAGAATTGTGCGATATCAAGAGTACAACAACTGGGCGCAGAAAAACGTTTCATTAACTACTACACGGATTTTTGATTCTTTATTGGAGAGACAATGAAGTATTCCATTGTAATATAAATATATTTTGTGTGACACTCCACTGTTACATTTAAAAAATTGTTTCAATGAAACTATACTACGTAAAACTCGGTTCACTTTGCATGATATTTATTTGCTGAATAATTAAGTAGGTAGAGACATGTGTTTTATTACAATGTTTTAACCCTATAAGGCACGCCACGAGACGTTTCGACCGAGTCCCACGTTGCCGCTTTAGTGGGTCTTTATAAACCACAAATTTTCATCGACCAGTTGCTGAATAACCGTTATGACTATGTAACTGACCTTCAGTCATAATATGTAGCATAATCTCTCCTGCCTGTAATTTAGTCAATCGATAAGATCTTACGCAGGAAACAAGAATAATAAACCATATAGAACAAAGACTTGAACTTTTACCCCGCGCCGTATCATGCTGAGCGCGCTCACATCAACTCAACCCCCACCTTCGACAGTCAGTCCCACACTCGAGGTAACAAACCCATCGGCAGTGAATACCGTGTTGTCTTAATGTGGCGCCGATGCTCATGTGAAAGTATGTAATTATGCTATTGTAAACAAAGTACTAACATTTGTTGACATTGTATTGAGCAATCATATGGACGATTATTAAATTGAAGAATAGTTTGAAGGAGAGCAACAGCAACATTGAAGAGACATGAGCGGGTATTAGTTTTATGTACGATTTTAAACACCACGCGTGGCCAATAAGGTTAACATTGATTGTGCGCGTTAGAGCTGCATGTCGGAGACTACCAGTTACACTACAATTCTTTGCCTCATTAATTCTTGCTAGAAAAATTACATGCTGTTATTAATTATATTACACAGTAGGTTAACAACAAATCATCGCAGAGCCACTCACACCAAAATATAGTAGGAAATATTAGGAGCTGAGCATGTTTCGTGACGGGCGACGGGGAGTGCTACCATGGGCTGAGATTTTGGGGCCATGGGTCGTGCAAGGGGAAGTACCGCTAATTCGCTCACATCGGCTGGACACATGTTCCCGTGTAGGTAGGTTGAATACAAACTAAGAGTCCTATGAAACAGAAAACATGTGTCCGAGTCAACGTGTTATTTACGCTGTGAATTAGAACTGGTGTGGTAGGACCCACTTTTTAAACACTAAACAACTGCAACCAACCAGCACCAACGACGTCATCCAACGCACAAATGTTCACAACATAAGAAACATTACCAACATCACATCAGGTGTGCATCGGGGCGTGTCTTTTGTGTATTCATAAGCAAGGGTTGAAATTAATGAAGTCGTTGGACATAATATGATGCGCGGCATACATGTAAATGAATACTATACAATCTACGATGGGGCATTGTTACCATCCAGACGGGCCTGGAGTGCTACCAATCGGATGAACGGAACTGAAATAATCCGTCAGAAACCGGACCTCTATGAAGGATGGCAGGTACGTATAAGATGCGACCTAACACTTTACGTGCATTTTACAATCAGGGCAAATTTGTTTAGCAAAAATTTGAATATGTAATTCAATACTAGATATAGTATCAATATCAATCTGCTATGGTGGTTCTCTAAGTTATGAGGAAGGCGCTGCTGTACCGTGCGAACCAAATCCCTGCGAGGCGCTAAATGATAGATAAATATAACCCAAATCCTTACTTATCGATGTGCCTCGCACTAATCGTATGCCCGCTAACTATTTCCTATTCTTTGGATTCATAATACAAAAACTATTTACTGCCGGTGGAACAAGAGGCAATCTTGGTGCCGGTTGGACACTGTGATGTTGTCTTGAGGTAGAGAAGGTATAACTCTGGCGTATATAATCACAAAATGTGTTAGAGTTAATGCTGGAACAAATGCCCATTTAATAAAATTATTGAAAAAATAACGAACCTTATATGTCTAGTCAATCAACCTCCCTAAATGATGTTTGACAGTAATATTTGTTTCTTGGAATGAATTTGGAAATTGAGTTTCTTGAAATCCGAAATAAAACACTATCATGGTTAGAGTGAAGTTCTGGGCAAAGGCTGAATGAAGATGCTTCCCGAATGAAGGAACTGCCTACTGGCGCAGTGTAGCGTCTGTGAACGAAACAGAA